>CM035793.1:19151375-19431375 GCA_020466265.1 Siphamia tubifer | reverse complement strand
ATGTGTGTGTGTGTGTGTGTGTGTGTGTGTGAATGTATGTGAATGTTGGTGTGGATGTGACACTTGTTTCTATTACAAGCCACCCATGACATATATTAGTCATGAGTCTTTAATAACAGAAGAGCAGAAGGATCAGGGAAAATAAGGCACATGTTGTCGTGCTGTCCAAAGACCAACTGGTAACATGTTGACCACAATGTTACTGTCAATGCTCCTGATGCTGGAGGGTCTTCAAGGGGGGGCAACAGCAGCATTTCACTTCCAGCATGATGGTAAATTAATTTATAGCAAAAACATTTTGAAGAGCAGTGATGGAGGCAGACAAACCATGAGGACACAACCACACCAGCGGGTAAGTGCAGAAACAGACTGATCTGAATATGATTGTGTTTGACTCTGGAGTGAATTATAAAAAGTACAGTTACATAAGCAGGAAATAAAAAAAATAATGACAACCAATTTAGAGAGGAGAGGAGTTAAATGGAAATGGGACTGAGCAGTTGGAAAATATTTTATTTTATATTGTTTAATGTTAACAAATTGTCTCTTAACCCTTAAAGATATTGTTTTGTCACTATTTCCAAATTAGAGTTTAACAGTTTTACAGGAATAATAACCAAATATTTATGAATTCATCATCATTGATGAAGTAAAAAAAAAAAAAAAAGGAAAATATATAGACTAGCAGTTATTCAAGGTTTGGAAAAAATGCCAAAAAAGTGCTGTTCCTCAAGGAAAGTGCAAATATTTAGCATATAACAGTGTTCATAATATATGACAGATAATTATATCAAAAAATGAAATAAAATGCACTGATTCATAGCAATGGAGTGATAATCCAAAAACACTAACAAAGTGAGGTGTATGTTCAGTGTGATGCAGCACAAAAATAATCAAAGATTTTATTAAGATACTAAAACTATTTTATTTCATAACTATATTTAATATGCTTCTCTCTGGAGCATTCAAAATCCTTATAGTATTTGATTATTATGAAATATAAGATTAGACACAGGCATATATTTTGAAGATATTTATTTAAACATTGCTATTTACATTCTTAATTTATGCTGTATACACTTATTTACAACCTTTACTGACTTTAATTTGCATTGTATTCTCATATATTTTCTTTTATATCCAGTTGTAATTCGGGTACAAATTAACCCATAAGGACTTAAACAACCAGTGACCAAAACCATCTACTGATCTAACCTGTTTTATACCTGCTGATTCACTACATGTAAATAATTGGTGTAAAATGCAGTTTGTCGTCTTTTCATGGTGATCAGATATAACTCATCTGGACGTTCAGTCTCTGTAGTGAACATGGAAACACTGTCATTTTCTACAACCAGTAAAACCCATGGACTTGGATCAATGACAGTGGATGGAGACACTTGGTTTATGATCAGTTAATGACAGAGTTTGTGGAAAAAGTCACTTTTCTTCAGTCTTCTCTGTTATTGATGTAGTAATTCTCAACTTTAATTTGAGCATTTTATGATAATCTACATGATCAGTAAATTAAATAGAGGGAAAAAAAACACATTTTCACAGAAAAAAGCAACATTAGCATAAATGGTGATAAACCTCTTAAGAAAGGTTCAAATACAGAGACAGTGACACAAAAGTTAAAGAAAATACAGTTAAATACAGTTTTAGAAACTAGAGGTGAATGCCTTTCAAGCTGAGTAACCAAAGATATTGTTTTAGAGAACAAAAAAATTTAACCTGAACTAATCAGTTGCAATTTACTACTTGTGTGTGGAAAAAAGTTTTTTCATACCCTTAAAATTTTCCACAGTTTCCAATTTTATTATGAAATATTAGCAGTAAAATATTTTCTGCAAATATATACATACTATACATATTTTGAAATATGATGCAATTTTTTATTTGTGTGTGTGTTTGTGTGTGTGTGTGTGTGTGTGTGTATTGTTTATGAGGAAAAAAATAGCAAACTTAAATTATTGACAGTTTCAGTTCAGTTCAATTTATTTCAAGCACAACATCATCAAGACGTCAATCAACATAGTTTAAAATGTTTTGAAAAATTTTACTCGCAGTGGGAAGAAGTAAAACTTATATAGAAGTAAAACTTATAAACTCCCACCCCTCTTTTACAAACAAATATCCACCTCTTAACATCAACACAAACATCTATAATAATTTATAGATTTATAGATTTATAAATTGTCTCCTCACACAATCTGATCAGTTAATATGTATTAAACAAAACAATCCCAATCTATCCCTAGTAATGAAATCAAGAGAAATAAATTAATGAATAAACAAACAAAAATAAATAAATAATAAACAGAGGACATGTAAATGAAACACCCAAACAAAACATGTGTTCATTTGCACATTTGAAAAGGAGTGTGAAGAAACACTCAACATGTCACGTCCTGGATGTTTGTCTCCTGAAACATCTAGTTTGGACGTTGACAAAACTGAGCATGTGTAGAAGGGAGCATGTGGCTTTAGAGTAGGGAACAATAGCAGATGTTAGTGACTTAAGAATGATTTTTAAAGCAATATATCACAAATGCATGGGTTGTATATAAACTTTTTTCACCACTGCTTTTTTATTTCCAGATGAAAAGTGAAATCCACAGGAGTTTGGACCTGGAATCCATCCTGAACATGGTCGTGACCCCCAGCCCTAAGAAAAGCAGCCTCCCGACCATCCTCAGGCTCTTCCCACCCACTGCCCAACCTCTCCACCAGCACGCTAATATGCCCATGCGTTTTGGAAGACATAGCAATCTAGCTGAAGACAAGTCTCCAAACTCCAGCCCTAACATGCCCATGCGTTTTGGAAGACAGATCAAATCTTCTGAAGACAAGTTTCCAGACTCCACCCCCAGCATGCCCCAGAGGTTTGGAAGGTCTTGGAAGATGATTCAAATGTGTGACAAGTGCCTGGATGTCACAAAACCACCCAATCTACTGCTACATCTTATATCTGGGAGGGCCAACCCCTTCTGGAGCTTTTACAGGACTCAGGCCAGTTCACAGTTATTGAACGCTGGCTTACACTGGTAGGAAAGATTTTCACTTGTTACACTGCTCTACAATTTTTTTTTTTTTTTAGAAAGTATCAGCTTCAGACATTAAATGTTTTAAATCTTACATATTTTAATAGGATGAATCAGAAACCAAATGACAAAAGTGCTGGTTAACTCATGTTTTTAATATATATGATGTTGTGTTATTCCACATATATGGTGGTTTATGTACATGTATATAATGGATTAGTAAATATTCCACTAGAAAGAACCTGTAAAGTGAATGGATCATAATGTGCAGACAGTGTTTTGAAGTAGATCTGGTAGATCTGAGAGCAATATTCCTTTGGACTAAAACCTATTCTTTTGTAGCCTAGCCGTGCTAGACTCCTAGCAGCAGCACATCTAATGTGTTACAGTAGTGAAACACACAGTCAAATATAGAGTCAGAGGGCAGGCGTAAGAAAGTGATGCTGCAACGATTGAGAGACAAACAACCGGAAACAACCACAGAAGAAGAACAACAACAATATGGTGGTGATTTCCTTTTATCAAAGATGAGTGAAAAATGTGAGAAAACATCAGCAATCTTGAAATTATTTTGTACAGAAGCGACAACAGTCGTTAAGCTTCATAATCCACCATTTTGTTTAGTCATTCGTCACTTCCTCTGGACTCCTCCATGAACTTTCCAGCGTCTAACTAGGTCATCCTAAAGATTATACTGATTGGTTGTGGTACCCCTGACTATGAAGCGTTCCTAGACCTATACATGTAATGAATAGGGATAGCGCGGCTAGGCTAATTCTCTTGTGAATTATAAGAATGTCACATGTTGACCCAAGACTTGGAAACTTGAGCCAACCAGCATTTAAGATTTGACTTTTCTTTATCAGTAACATATATGTGGTAACATTTCATTAGTTTTATTCCAGAAGCATTTTACTTGTAAACCAGTGTAATTGATGTATTTTCATGACTTTACATTAAACCAGCTCAGTCTACTCTTAATGTGTACTTATAGTATATATACCTGTGTACAATTATGTGAGAGCATCCTGTCATATGTTAGTACAGTGACTGACAAGGGCTAAACACAGTGCAAAAGCCTAGTGAAAGGGAACAGCTGCAAGAAACAATACAAATTCACAAACTCAAACACAAGTTTAATTGACGTACAGAAAGAGGAATGTTGTACATATTGAAGAATAATTATAAAATAAATACAGTATTGCTCTGAGCTCCTCTAAAAGGTCAGTGTTTCTTTACTGATGAAGATTGTCTCCCAGTAAAACTCATGGGCGCCAGTACTGATAAGATTCAGGGTCAGTTCTGCTGACTGATGTAAATGTTGTGGCTACAGAAGCTCGGACCTTGTGTTCCATTAGATACACATCTAAAACAACAGTCAAAACAGAGCACAGAGCACATTCCAGCAACAAGACATAAACTGACAGTTTGCAAATCACGTCAATATGTGAGGTCCAATCAGAAGACAGAGTCAAATGACGTTGCAAAGTCCAACCCATTTGTTAGGGAGAGAGATAATTATCAACCACACCTGGACTTGGACGTTCTTTGGACTTGAGTTTCTGTGGAAGGTCTCGTCATTTTTCAGACCAAGTGGATCAATTGACACCTAAAAATCCAAACAAAATGAAAAAATGTACCAAAACAAACAAAATTATCAAATACTCTGCAAATAAAGACGTGATGCAAACCAAGAAAATATTTGCAAACCAAAAAATGCTGCAGTCACTAGTTAGTGAAACAGAAGTGTTACAAACTTGCAGCCAGTGTTTATAGATGACAATAAAAGTCATATTACCATGCTACGCTAGAACATCACTTTGTTCAGTCTGTAGTTTGACACAGTCAGCTGTTCTCTGTGGCTCTTCATCCTGCATTGAACTTTTCTGCTGACAGCGCCCTCTATATTTTGGGTGCACCTCTGTTGTAGTGACTGGTTATGCACATATGCTTTCTTGGTTTGCATCATTTCTACATTTGCAGAACATTTGGTGATTATGGATGTGTTTTTGCATTTTTTTCATTTGTGCCACGTTCCTCTTTTTGCTCCTCATTTAGACTTGTGCTTGTGAATTTGCATTATTTATGTACTTCCAGCTGGTTTCTGTAACTGAGCCGCATTGGCCCGTTGTATTGTCAGCCACCGTACATAAAACTATCCTATCACATTGGTGTGGCTACCTGATCTGCACAGCGACCCAATTTGCACCACACATGCACATTACAGTTGGCCATCATGGCTGCTAAACTATGGACAAAACTGGCAGACCTTACCTGATTTGAATATTTAAGAAAATAGAAACATTATTAACAACATTTACAAGCAACAGTCCAACCATCACATTCTTATTCAGACAAATGAAGGATTTCACCTCTGACAAATAACTGAAATACAACATTTATTTCTGTACACTTCACACTATATATATATATATATATATATATATATATATATATATATATATATATATATATATATATATATATATATATATTGCATCTGTACATTTCTCGTCTCTATGTTATATGTTCAGGTTATATCTGTTCATTCTCATAGTTAAACATCTTTCTCTGTAACTGTATAATATTTGGGGCGGCCATGGCTCATTTGGTAGAGTGGGTTGTCCCATAACAGAAGGGTTGGTAGTTCAAATCCTGCTCTGTCCTAGTCAGTCCATTGTGTCCTTGGGCAAGACACTTCACCGTCCTTGCCTGCAGTGTCACTCACACTGGTGTATGAATGTTTGGTGGTGGTCAAAATGGCCCCAGGGCAGCAGTGGGTGTTGTATATAGTTTACCACCACAAGAGGGAGCATGTGAGAGGGAATGAATAATGGGTCACTAATGCGAAGCGCTTTCATTATCATTATTTGTACATTGTAAACACTGAACAGCACATTCCCTACTCTATATTTTATACTCCCTTATATTATATTCTATCTTCTTATTATTCTCTTATTTCTATGATTCTATCCATCTAGTATTCATAGCTCTATGTTAGACTTCTTCTTCTTTCTAAATTTGACATCAAGAAAATACATCTAAATAAATTTAAATCTTGGTTGTTGTTTTTTTTTTTTAAAGAAACAAATCAGGTAAAATCCTCCAAATGATTCAAATGGAGTTGCCGTCATTTAACGGCCATGATGACCGACTGAAATGTGCCTTCATGATGTAAATCAGATAGCCGTGCAGATCAGGAAGCCACATATTTGCTTTGAATTCACAGTTTCAGTTTGACTATCTATTTCACACAGTGTATTTGTCTCCTACAGGGATGATGTTTTCAACTTTAGAAAGAAGAAGTGAAGATGCATGGAAAACCCTTTAAAGGATGAGAGAAAATAATAATGTAAATATAAACATATAGCATTTATACTGCAAATGTGTGTGCAGATAGTTTTAAATGTTTGTATCAGTTAATTCCTTTTAAAATAAAGGCTTGAAGTGATTTGTGGTTTGTGTCCATGTTGGTTACTCACATCCCTCCTACTATATAATCAAATAAGAAGTAGTGACGTTGCACTTTATTTACTTTTTTAATTGTTTGTCCAATTTCTCTGCTCTATTTATTATTATTTTAGTTTCTCATCCTGTTTTTTTGGTTTGTTTTAAATCTAAGACTGTTTTTATTTCCTTGAGGTTTTTATCTTGTCTTTTGTTTAATTGATTTTATGAGCTTTTTATTTTTATTTTGTTTCATCCTTTACTTATCCATGTTGCTTTTTTGATGAGTGGTGGAACACTGAGCACGTTTTGTCTTGACACAGGTTTAATGTGCATTTTGCCATAATGCAAAATTATATTTATATTATAATTATATATTTTTCGGTGTAAAATCGTGCATTTTCTTATGTTTAATTCACAGATTTTGTAAATATTCATACGAGCTCAGAGTAAATTCAAAGTGTATTATATTGAAGCAGAGAACATTGAACAAAAACTTACTTACTCAGTAAAGACATCAATAAACCCAGTGTCTCCATCTACTGTCATTGATCCAACTCCATGGGTTTTAGTGGTGGATCAATGTTGTAGAAGGTGACAGTGTTTCCATTGTAACCACGGAGCCCCTGAACATCCAAATGGGTCATATATGATGATTAGGGGTGTGACAAGACACTCAGCTCACAACATGAGACGAGACACAAGATTGGGTTCCGAGATGAGGCGAGATTTTAAGAAAACTAAATTAGAAATTATATGAATGGATAAGACTTTTATTTAACTGAGTTGTACATGGATTTTATAACTCGTGAGCGTTAACTTCTAATGAACTTCTTCCTTTTAATGAACTTCTTCCTCTACAAATTGAAACTAAAATAAAATGTGACAAAAGTTCAAATGAAATAAATAATATTATATATTTCTCCTTTTTTCAAAATCAAATCTGGCACTTGACTGTGGAAGTTGTGGTGTGTGTTTGTCAGTGTTGTGTTGTTTGTTGGTGTTTTCTTAGCAGGTGCAGTAGACTGTCTATTAACCCAACGTACACATAAAAAAACACATATGAATGCAGGTCTCTCAAGTTTTCAAGACAGATTGGAGTGAGATCGAGAAGGAGACAGGAGCCATGGGGGGGGGGGGGGTCGAAAAAAGTGGCCAACTCCGCCTATTTCAATCCTGTGTTCTGATTGGCTAACTTATTACAGCTTTATGAGCACACAGTAGGTCACTCACTTGTTCATAGTAACACAGAAAAGTTAATAATTATCAGCATCAGGGCCACCCCTGGCCAAACTAGGGCCCTGAGCAGAATTTATTTGGAGCCCCCCATTAATAAATGACTATCACTGAAAAATACTAAAGAGCTGAAACATGAAGACTACAGGACATGGACAATAGTTAAAGACAGAAGACAAAAGGACGAGGGGAGGAAAAGAGTGAAAAAGATAAACCAGAGCCTCCTGTAGAGTCCAGTCCTGGTCCTGGATCCATTATCCTGCATATTTGAAATGTTTCCCTCTTCCAGGAGCTGAAGGTCATTATCAGGTTCTAGTATTTGGTGAAAGGCTGATGATTTGAATCAGGCCGCATGTTTGACACCTCTGATGTAGATGATATGGAGTCTGTGGTGACGTCACAGGCATGGCTGCGCGTTAATAATTCAAATTATTAACAGGTTTTACTCACAAATGAATCAGCCATTGGTAAACAGAAGCACATCAATAATTATAATTTATTATGAGGTACAACATGTATGTGATTCAGGGCACATGACAAACCTGATACGATTTTATTATTTTATTTCCCATTGAATATTATTTAAGAATTTTTCAATCTCAGGCCCCGTGATCCTGCCGGAAGGGGCGGAGACTTAAGATCCCCATATGTAAGTGCTTAAACTCTATTCT
Organism: Siphamia tubifer; assembly: GCA_020466265.1. NCBI lineage: Eukaryota > Metazoa > Chordata > Actinopteri > Kurtiformes > Apogonidae > Siphamia > Siphamia tubifer. The sequence goes on along the minus strand of CM035793.1, from coordinate 19,422,977 downwards.
AATGACGTTTTCTTTAGTAAACAGCAGGCAGATGTTTAGTCCTGTAGATCTATAAACTGACCACTAGATGGAGACAAACACCAAGTCAAGAAGACGTTGTTTTGATGGTGTCCCTAAACTAATGTACAGGATCCAAACCAGTCAAACCAGTACAAAATATAAACAGATTATTTTCTCTAATTAAAAATACTATGAGCCATGTTTTTTGTCTTTGTTTTGTTTCTATACCAAAATCTAAACAGTGACACATACAACCATGAAAATGGAAAAAAATGACACCTAACCAGAGCTAAGGTGTAATAGGGGTGCATTCCATTCAGGTAAGTCACAGACTGGGTTTGGCCTGTGGGAGTCAGACATGGTCCCAGTCCAGTTAGTCTCAGATCTGCAGGAGAAACTAGTTATGCAGACTCAGTTGTGATCCTGGTTCTTATTACTGTGATTGTGTAGCCCAGCCCACCGTGTGTCCTCAGATGCCTGCAGTGTTCCACAGGCTGGGCTTCACTACCGGGTTATAGGATTCTGGTTCTGGGCGGGTGTGGCTCACATTACTGCCTCACCGTGGAGCCTTTAGCAGGACACTCCCTCCTAAAAACATACCTATTGTAAGGATCGGAACTCCTCAAAGCACCAGGTTAAAGTTGTAGATGTACAAGTGAAGGTTATCAAACATCAGCTTCGAACAGAACAAAAGTGTTGAAGACTTTGGTGTTTTCCCCTCGAGGCAGATCCACAGACCCGTCCGGACAGGTAAGTTCACCTGGTTAGACTGTTACCTAAGTCCTGAGTAAGGTTAAAAAAAAAGGACACCCACCAAGACCAATACTTCCATTTACCCTGTTGTTGTTTGTTTAGTTATTATTTTATTTAGTGGAGCAGTTTAATCAAATGCTGTCTGTAAACACATAAAAGTGGAGAAACTGTGACGTCAGTGTGAGACCAGCTTCTATTCAGGTTTTCCTCACATGACTTATTATATCTAATCATTCAGGATAATTCAGGATTTAATGTTGTGTGTTAAATCCGGAAGTTTCTACTGTAGGTGGATTATGTAAGTGTTAGATCTGCAGGAAAAAGATTCAGACTCTCCCCATACTGTATTACATTTGGAGTTATTAGTTATTTAGTTATATTCTATAGCTAGAGTCAGATCAGTAGGATGTACTGACTGAACCACACTGAAAAATCAGTGGCTCCATCTTTTTTTTTTTATAACTGTCACATTTGGCCTAAAAATGCAGTGTCAGATGAAAAAACCCTCACCTGTGTCATATGTGGTTTACACTGAAACCAAACTTTTTTTTTTTTGTAACTATTAATATATTGTTATCAATTCCTAATGTTAGCCTACACCCCCCCCCTTATTCAATATTTGACATCAACAGTACTTTTTAACAGTTTACACTCACACTTACTTGCGATACTTACTAAACATTTGCAATAGAAAAAAGTAAAAATTTTACCCTGTATTTTGCTCATTTATTGTCAAAATTATGCAGTAATCACCTAAAGAGGAACTTTTTAGTGAGATATAAGAACTTGTTTTTAGGCAAGAGAACTTGAAAATAATTTTTCAAGAAATTTTACCAAGATACCATTTGTTCCATTGGTACACTGTAGATTTTGCAGTGTTAATTTGGAGACAATGGGACCAAATACACTCTAGAAGAAGTTAAATAAACTCTCTAAGTGTTGATTTAACACTGCAAAATTTACTGTGTATATTCTTTCTTTCTTTCTTTCTTTCTTTCTTTCTTTCTTTCTTTCTTTCTTTCTTTCTTTCTTTCTTTCTTTAACTTAAATAAAGCAAATAAAAAAACCTTAAAATAAGAAACAAATGAAATCTGAAATTAAATTCAACTGAAGTTTTAAAAAAATATTTCTTGAAGCTAGATTTTCAAGAGCTATTGTCTATATATATATATATATATATATATATATATATATATATAAATATGTACACAGTAAATTTTGCAGTGTTAAATCAAGACTTAGAGAGTTTATTTAACTTCTTCTAGAGTGTATTTGGTCCCATTGTCTCCAAATTAACACTGCAAAATCTACAGTGTATGTATGTATGTATGTATGTATGTATGTATGTATGTATGTATGTATGTATGTATGTATGTATGTATGTATGTATGTATGTATGTATGTGTGTTAGTTACCTTAAGTTACTCTTTAGGTAATTCTGTCTGTCTTTTAATCGTGATGAGATATTTGGACTAGAAATGAAAGAAAGATTAAATTTTTTTTCCAGTGCAAATGTTTAGAAAGTGTCACAAGTGTAAGTGTAAACTGTTAAAAGGTACTGTCAATGTCAAATACTGAATAAAGAATACAAAAAGTACAGTTAAAAACAGTAATTAATAACAAAATAATAATAGTGTCTGTAGTTGTCTCTTACAGCCTTCATTTGACACTGTATTTTTAACACAAAGGTGACAGTTCCAAATAGATGGAGCCAATGTTTGCACTGATTTCAGATTCTGGTTCAGTCAACAGAACATCCTACTGATGTGGTTCTAACTATAGAACATAATAACTCAAATGCAATATGGAGCTACTGCTTTAAAAGTGATTAAAAGTCTTTTAGCCCATGAAGACCCAGTCCTACTTTTGTGGCAAATTATTTCTTCTTTCTACCTGATGTTTCTTGGGTGATTTATCACCATTTATTATATTATCCTCTGTATGGTGTTTTTTTTACAGTAAAAAGTAGGTATTTTCCTATATTTAATTTACTGATTAATTTAATTTAATTTACGGGAGACAAATTTTAATCAATAAACACCCCGTTGAGCCGCATTTTGTAATAAACGTCCAAATGTAATTAGTTTTTCATTTAATTTTGTAATAAAGCCACATTTTGTAATAAACTGCCCCAACACATTTCGTAACACATTTTGCTGCATTATGTAATACATTTTTACATTTTCCAGTAGCAGGGCATTTTGGTGGTATAGCATTAAACATCAAGGAGCTGTTTGGGAAACATTACAAGTGATTTATGTCTTGGCTGGTAATTAGACATATTAGACATGGACAATTTGAAATTACGAATATATGTTGGAAATAGAAATGGGGCAAAATGTATTACAAAATGCGTTGTGGCAGTTTATTACAAAATGCGGCGGTTTATTACAAAATGAAATGAAAAAGTTATTACATTTTGGATGTTTATTACAAAATGTGGCTCAATACACCAAATGCCAATCAAAAGTTTCTACTGGAAATTTCAGATGACTCCATTTGAATTCCACATGACCCCTACCCTAAGGTTGAAAAACACTGCTCTACAGGAATGAGTTTTTACCAAAGCATTCGCAGCTTAAAATATAACATTAATGTGAAACATACATTAGTCTAGGATTCTCCTAACATTTCAGCTCATGTGTCACCCAGCTTGTGACAAACACTGTAAACTCTAATAAGTTGACTTTACTTTGAAAAACTCAGGAAACTAACTTCCTTAAACTTCTAAGTAAACTAGCTTATAGCATTTAAGTGTATAAAACTTAAAACTGGAAGAGACTTAAAAATTGTAAACTAGGCTACTTAGAGATTTTAAGGCATTCTGTTTCCTAACTTTTACAAAATAAAGTCAACTTATTCGATTTCACAGTGTAATTGCATTTATATTCCCTTCTGTCTTGAGTCGGTTTGATCATGAAAAGTCAAATGCAAGTAATATAGATTCAAAAAGAATGACATTTAATTGTGAATAGTCAAAATTCATCCACAGTAACCCTGCGATTAATCTGATTAAGCTTTTAATCAGATTAATCACAAGCTTTTTTTTTTTTTTTTTTACTGTACTAGTAAAAATATAGAAAATAATAATTTGGGAACTGACAGAACAGTAGCACAGGGTCTATATGGGTTAAATAATGATTTAAAAAACAAAATCTGAAGTCTATTGATTGTATGACATCTGTTTCTATTTCTCCTGTCAGTTGCTGGTCATGGGGGATATCAAAAAAGGAAAAGCTACGTTTGTAAAGAAATGTGCCCAGTGTCACACAGTGGAAGAAGGAGGGAAGCACAAGGTGGGACCCAACCTATGGGGTCTGTTTGGGAGGAAGACTGGACAGGCCCCTGGCTACTCCTATACAAAGGCTAACATTGAAAAGGGTAGGTGTTAGTGTAAATACTGCATTTATAATAATAATAATAATAATAATAATAATAATAATAATAATAATAATACATTTTATTTGTATAGCACACTCAAAGATGCTTTACATTAGTGCAAAAATCATAAAAGCAGTAAATTCAAAGACACTCAAAGACATTTTAAAATAGTACAAAACTCATACATACTGTATAAGACAATTACATGACACGAGACAGAACATGAGGACACTACATGACACGGTCCATTAATCACACATTAAAAGCAGTTCTGAAAAGGTGAGTTTTGAGATGGGATATATATACATGTAACACGGGGGGGGGGGTTACTTAAGAACTGGTTAATGTTACTGCACAGTACAAAGGCCCAGCTCTGGACTTTTTGTAGGTGTGTGTGTGTGTGTGTGTGTGTGTGTTCCAAAGACTGTGCCAGATGAACCCTTTAATGCATATTGGTCACTACAGTGGACAGTTATTCTACAGCTGCATGTACATTACAATTTACAGATCACAGAGGAACTACAAATACACATTTAGTAATAGTAATAGTAATATTTTTTAAAGTTAAGACATTTGAAGTTGCTCAGATTTATGTATGTTATTCCCTTTTTTATGAAAGGATACTTTATAAATATAAGCACTTTCAAGTTTTAAATTTTTTTTTTACACTAGATTAATATTTTCCTGGTTCAACCCACTTGAGATTCAATTGGATTGTATGTGACCCTTCTACTAAAATGATTTTGACACCATCAATTATTGATACTTTCAGTGTAATTTTCAGAAATTCACACCAAGGGACTCTTTTGTGGTTTTAGTCACATGTTTTTTAACCCCTGCTCTAGTTTAGTCTATTCCTCCAAAACAAAAACAAAAAAATTCTGTGTAAAATAAGACTTGTTTTTTCTTTTGTTTTTGAGTTTTTGTGGTTTACTTTGCATTATACTGTACATCATTGTTCCACTTAGTAGCATAAAACACCTGACAACACTTTTCACTCAGTATTTTTAAAAAGTTGAGAATGAACCTATCTATATCTTTTGCATTCTTGTTTATGACAAGTTAGTGCAGCTCCAGGTTTGAGTTCTGCTCCTAAAATATTATCATAAAACCTAGAGAAGGGATGTTATTGCAACACATTTTTGACAAAGAAGCTAAGTTAATAAAAATAACATGTTAATCCTTAACACATCTGTTTGTTTCTATTTCTTTTTAGGTATTATATGGAATGAGGAGACGTTGATGGTCTACCTTACAAACCCTAAGAAATACATCCCTGGAACCAAGATGATATTCTCTGGAATCAGAAAGAAAAAGGAAAGGCAGGATGTTATCGCCTATTTGAAGGACGCTACCTCCTAATGTACACATCACACATACTGTAGCTGTGGATAAAAAGGTGATACTGTCATAGAAAGTCACTACAATATGTTCTCTCTTGTTTTGAGCACCTATCACATGTTATTTATATGAACAGGTGCATTTTGTTGCAGTACACCACTGCTGCCACATGTTTGTTTTGTTTTTTATATATATATATATGTGCAGGAAACTGCTTTTAATTATCCTATGAGTCAGCATGTGGTCTTTCCAGGAGTTTTATATTGTTCCTAAGGTCTCTTTAAGTTTTCTGGAGATTTTCTAAAACGTTCTTCACTTTGAGCTACTGTATTATGCACATTATTTTGACTTATTGCACACAAAGCAGCTGTTTGTCTACAGATAAACACCTTATTTCAATACCAGCTTGTGAACATTGTTCATTTTTCTGCTGTTTCTGATGCAATGTTACATGTTTTTATTATTTGTTACTGTGTTTCATTTGCACCTTTAAATGATTGCTTTATATCCAATCTTTTTTTTTTCCCTCTCCTAAATATTTTTTCTTTTTTAAAGACATAGAACAGTGTGACCTTCTAGTCATAATTACACAGCAGTTCTGTTTTATGTACTCGAAACACTCACAAACCTGTTTGGATGATATGACATGTTTATATGAATTCTTTGATTTAAGTGAAACTATACATAAATACACATCTGTTTACTTCTTCTCACTCTGTGCTTTTATTGTTTCCTGTCACTTTGAAAAGACTCACTCATTTAACATTGTGTAAAAGTTATTTCCTTGCTCTGCTTTGTTAGTTGTGTATGAACTTTCTCATTCTTCAACAGAAGACAGATAAATGTCTTTGGCTCCACTGTGCTATTATACAAAATATATCCTCACCCCAAATCATGGAGACAAAACTTCGAGAGGAGAGTTTTTGTGATGTTTTTATGTTTAAGATACATGAGCCAGATGTGGTCATCGAGTAGGTCCAGGATCTGGCACTGTATAGTTCCTGGAGCATCTCCTCTTTTTGGATTCTTTTTTAACTTTTATAGATATAAATTGTGTGAGTATAAAAGATATTGGCACAGAATTCATTGGCAAAAGTAAATTGATTAAGGAAAATACAATTTCTGTATCTGGTTCACAATTAAACACAGCATCAATATCATAACTAGTGAATTAATGCACCTTACTAAGATGACAATGTAAAAAACAAAAGACATTGGCCTGTCCTTGTTTGCAAGTATTTTAGAAAGCTGTGTTTTCATCAGTTAAGGAAGCTTTAATTGTCCATATAAAGCATTTGTTTTGCATATTTGATATAACTACAGTGGAACCTAAGTTCAGAGTGTTTTTCGTAAACTCACACTTAAAATGAAGAGAGTGGAACCTGCCAAGGTCTTGATAACTAGTTATACTTTAATATATAACAAGAATTACCTACTTTGTCATTGTGGCACAAATCACCTAGTACATGGCTGGAGTTTAGAAAATCACAGTAAAATGACTATAATGCATTTCTTTTCTTTCTTTCTTTCTTTCTTTCTTTCTTTCTTTCTTTCTTTCTTTCTTTCTTTCTTTCTTTCTTTCTTTCTTTCTTTCTTTCTTTCTTTCTTTCTTTCTTTCTTTCTTTCTTTCTTTCTTTTTAAATCTCTCGATTGAGGTTTGTATTCTTACACAAGACCAAAACAATAATATAAAGTAGAAACTTATTTTAGAAAAATTCTTAAACAGAACAGTTATGAACATACCACATCAAAGAAAAAAATGGATAAAAATAAAGAAATTAAACACATACACACACACACACACACACAAAGTTCACACCTGTCCACCACCAAACTGATTGTTTCTTGAATTGACTGGAATATCCTTGAGTCTTATAATACATATCTAATACAGGAACAAAAAATACCACAAACCTTTTACAAAAGTACATGATTCAATAAATAAATAAATAAATAAATAGGCTGTGAGTTTAAGTCCCTGATCTTCAACCCAAAGTTACTTAGTGGGGGGGGGGGGTTGTTGTTCAGTTGGTAGAATGAAGGGTTGACGGTTCGAATCCCACTCTGTCCTAGTCAGTCCGTTGTGTCCTTGGGTAAGACACTTCTCCCTCCTTTCCTTCAGTGCTGCTGGTGTATTGTTATATTTCTTCCACAGACATGTATATTGGTTCCACTCACACTATCATGTCATCCGTAAATAACACATCAATCCTGGAAGATGAAGTTATATAAATGAATACCCTATTGATTCATCACATTCTTTCTGTCAGTGTATGAAATCTCCAGCAGATGGCGCCATCGCACAGTTGAAGAATCAATCAACAGCAGTATGAAACGTGCTAAAACAGTGCATGCACACTGCCAGTGTCAGAGCTGACCGGTTATTTAGCAAATGGTACTGGAGTGGATTCAGAAGAGCCATCAGTGGTGTGTGATGTGGAGCCAGACCAGCCGGGACTGAGCCTCTTACCTCTACCTTGACTCCATGCAGCTGCCTCCATCCACCTTTAGAAGGGAACCCCTCCCCACACACACACACGCGCGCGCGCAAACACACACAGACACACATCACCTATTACCACAAATGTCTTGTTATTGAAAAAAAAGGGGGTCGATAAGTGGATCAGATTTATTAGTGGTCCATATTGGCTGGAGTCTGTCCAAATGTCACAGGAGCCCCAGTGTGCGCGCGCCGACGATTAGAGGAGCAGACTGCGCGTCTACAAGTGAAAGGTAAGGAGATCAACTGCGTCTAAACCCTTCATGGCATCCTTAGTATTTAACGCATATCAGACAGACCCTGCAAAAGCCTGCATGTTGGATCAGACTCCACCGAGCAGCCTGTTTTTGTGCCAAATTACATGTACTGTCATATATTTTCGATTTTTATTACGTTTTCAGATCACTTTCTAGTCTGATTTTTACTACTACTACTACTACTACCACTGACCTCCATTGCATGTGTGTTTGTTATCATTGTTTTGTGTTCTTTCAGTGAGTGGCCTAACCTCTTGTCTAATTCTGGTTTTGGTGCACGGCTGGTCTGGATGAACAGCGGTGGTTGTGCATCTGCTGCAGTGTTGAGCCACAACAAGTTCATCATCCTATAAGGAGAGAGAACTGAAGTGAGGGGGTGATTGGATTGTGACACCCTCAAGAAAGGCAGAGTGACAGCTGGCAGTGGTGCATTTTTAGTCCAGGCAGCAGCAGCAACAGCAGCAGCAGCAGCAGCAACAGCAGCAGCAGCAACAGCAGCAGCAGCAGCAGCAGCAGCAGCAGCAGCAGTAGTGATACAGTGTCTGTGTTTGTGTGTCAGTGTTGTATGAGTAACACCAGCAGGATGGGCCTCCTTCACATGGCACTATTGTTCCATATTTTCATGTGTCCTGCATGGGCTCTATCCCGCCACTCTGACTTGGACAGCATCTTCATACCCCACTCAGGTAAGATGAAAAACAGGGTGAGATGTTCCAAAATCTGCATAGTCTTATTAGGGCTGTTACATAACTGTGTGGATACATTCTCTACATCTCCTGTACCTGTGACTTACTGCTGTCCTCCTTCTAGCTCTCAGGATGCTTAATGAGCCTTTGAGATTTGACCCCTGCTGTCTGATGTTTCCGCCTCCACTGCCAGTCTTTCCTCCACCGCCTCACCTCTGGAAGAGGAGCAGTCCTGTAGGTGTTCATCATCACATTTTATGTACAAAAACACCCTCATTTATAGAAAAACACAATTGGATTTTGTCTATCTGTGTTCATAGGAGGGAAGTGGATTGTTAGAGCCTAGCATTTTTCCTGCAGTAGGAGAGGAAGAGCAGGAAAAAGAAAAACCTGAGATCAAAGGGTGTCCTGCTGGACCTCCAGGACCTCAAGGGCCTCCCGGTGCAGAAGTAAGGTTATCCTTTATAATGGAATGAAATCACTGGCATAGAGACCTCACATTAGACAAAAGCAGTTGTGATGCATTTAGGCTTTAAATTACATCACAGTGCATCCATCATTCCTGTGTCATGTAGAACAGTGGATGGAAATATGGTTAAAAACAACCATTTTAGCATTGATTTTCTCATTAATGTGTCATGTTCAATTGGGATGTGTAAGCTATATATAAAACTTTGATGTCATTTTCAGGGCCACAGTGGGTTACCGGGTGTAAGAGGACCGAAAGGGGAGAAGGTTTGTATTTTTTGTGGTTTGTACTTTGAAGATGCGTCTCTAATATAGTTTTCTACAGATGTCCTTGTGTTCCTCTCTGCTCTAATGAACACTCCATCTTCTCTCCCCTCATTTGTCCTCCTCCAGGGAGAAATTGGACGTCCTGGGTCAAAGGTGAGCTCCTCCACCCATCCTACATCCCTTGTCCCCTCGCTCATCTCTCCCTCTCACGGGTCCATTTCGCATGTCCTTGGAATAATGGGATCTGGATTTGTCCATCTCTCTCTGCCTCTGTTCTTGTCCCCTCTACACGTCCTCAATCTCTGTGATGTGATTTGTCTATTGATGTGCTCAGAATATCCTCTGCAGTTGCTAAATGGGTCATGCCACATTAGGTTTGGTGGACATTGTAACCATGTAGAAAAGCTTGATCACATCTCTGTATGTCTCCCACTCTTCAACCCTCTATCATTCCCTTGTCTTTCCTTCTCCTCTGTTTCCCCATCTCTTCTTTCTTTCTCCCCACCTTTCCTTGGCCTGGCTCCATTAGCCTTCACACTGGACTCCAGTCCTGCTGATCCAGGCTTTCCAGCATCCACTTCTGCACTTTAATCTCCCTAAGTGCTTTTGCTCTTTGTGATAAATTACTCTACACAGCAGCAGGTCCACGGTGTCCCTACAGGCTGCTGTTTTAATGACAGGCGGCTAAATGAGAGCACGCCGCTAGCATGGCATCAGCTCTGGGACACTCGTCAAGGTGCCACAGACATGCTAAGCTGTTGTGTAATATATTTGGCTCTTCAGCTTCTGGGGAACTGGCAACAGACCAAGACTTGTTAAGGCTTTACTTCTCTTTGCTAACTAATCTCTATGGCGTTCTTAAAACTTTGCACACTAGCTTTCATCCTTTTTCTTTGTCTTGATTGTCTCTGGTTTTGGGTTTGCACATTTGTTTGTTCTCCTTTTTAATTGACTCTACAGTTACAGTTGTGCTCATAGATTTATATGCTCTGACTGAATACACATGGGATGGTCTTGAATGTTTCAACATGACAATGACCCAAAACATAAGGCCATGTCGACCTGTCATTGGCTAGAGCAGAAAAAAAAATGAAGGTGAAGGAGTTTCCATCTCAGTCTGACCTCAGTATCATTGAGCCTCTCTGGGGAGATATCAAACATGCAGTTCATTGGCAGAAAACCCAAAATCTGAAAAGAACTGAAGGTGTTTTAACAAGAAGAATGGGCAGCTTTATGGGGCAGCTGTGGCTCAGTTGACATTTGTTAGTGATGTTAAAGGAGCCAATACAGAGAATGAAGAAGTAGGGTATGTAAATTTATGATCAGGGTCATTTGGATAGTCTCTGTTATTAGTATGATTTAAAAAGAGCAAACACATTTTAAGGAGTAAATGGTTTCACCAAACCACTAGCCATGTGTGAAAGAAAAATTGTATATATTAATATTCATATTCTCCACAAAAAAGCCAAAGAAACACAAATTCTGCAAGAGTATGTATATTTATAAGCACAACTGTATATATGTTAATTATACTGTATAATTTTATCATAACATTTCTGTCAAAGTTTGTCCATGATGTAGAAGTAGCTAATACATGAAAGAAATTCAGGTTCCATGAGGTTATATAAAAACATTGTGCTGCTACAGGGACGGACAGGAGCCCCAGGACTTCCAGGGAAACAAGGACTTCCAGGTTGGCCTGGTTCAGAGGGACCCAAGGTAAATGTCATGTTTTTTAACTATGTACCAACAGAAACAGATAACTGTTGAATACTGTGGCATTCTCTAAAACAGGAATGAAAATCACTAAGTACCTCACAATACGATACTATCACAATATGTTACCCATGTATAACATACATAGACACATCTGACAATCACATATGATATAGTACAGTTAGGGTCAGGGTATGCATGATAATGAATACAAATAAAAAATGGTAAAATCTTTATTTCTTTCATGTTTAAAGGTAGATTTTTACTTCTATCTAAACAGTGAAGAAACCAGACAGTTGTTTGTGTTTTTCGGTTGTTCATTATGATCAGAAGAAAAACAACAGAATATTTCAAACATCTATAGGCAGAACATTGAAAACAATTAAAATGATAAAATGATGTTTCAATGTTGAGTTAAACAACAAATCACTGACACCAGGAAATATGCAAGCTGCACCATAAACAAAAAAGTAAAAAATAAAACAACAACAAAAAGAATATTACCCTAAATGTAATGATCAGAATATTAAATTGTATTTTGCTAATTATTGTTTAATACTTATTGAAATGTCGATATAACTAAACGAAGAAAAAATATTGCAGTTTGATCAAACAATGTAGAAATAATGAACAGCGTAGTGCATCTTTAACACACCCTCATAATGAATGCACCTCATGTCTGTGTGTGCTTGTAAATATAGCAATAACATATAATGGCTTCGATTCTTGTCAGGGTGACAAAGGTGATCCAGGATTAATGGGACTACCAGGACTCAGGGGACCACCTGGAACAAAAGTCAGTCACACATTCCACAAAACATCAGAATGTACTTCTTATTCCCATTACTAATTGTTTCCTGTCTCACATACTGGGACATTCTTTTCTTTCAGGGTTTACCCGGCTACAAAGGAGAGAAGGTAAGTGCTAATCACATCTATAGAGTCTGTTTACCCCTGTTAACCTTTAATATTTTCATCACTTCACTTTCCTCATTTTTTTCTTTTCTGTTGGCAGGGCTTTCATGGCGACCCAGGTACACCAGGAACAAAAGGTGACAAGGTTAGTTGACAAATGTATTTTTTCATTGATTAGAGCTCCATGGTGGAACAGAGCCCAAATATGTTTGGCTTTGAATCTAAGAGCTTCAGCTTATGCTGTGTTATATAGTAGAGGCCTAATCATTTTACTGGGCTGTGACAAGCACTTTCTTCAAGAAATGGTTGCTGTCCTTTGTACTTCATTTGCCTTTTTTTTAAGGATTTAGTATTTAAAGGTCTCTAGCTAAGGACCTAACCCTGGTCCATTTTGGTATAAAACATGCACTACTGTACATGGATGATTTTGTTTCTCTTCAGGGCTCCATTGGTTTACCTGGAATGCTTGGACAGAAGGTATGAATTATTAAGATAATTCTTAAATGTTAGCACCTGAAAAATTCTCTCAACATCTATTTTTCACTGTTGATTCAACATCTGTCAACCACTCACAGGGGGAGCAGGGACCAAAAGGGGGACCTGGAGTCCCAGGAAAAAGAGGACCCACTGGACGGCCAGGGAAGAGAGGAAAACAGGTGAGTCCAAAAAGAAAGGATATATATCACATTTGAAGCCTCATCCTCACATGAATTCCACACATTTATATTAATCCCGGAATAAAGTAGTGACACTTTTCCTTCTGTGAAGTCTGAGTTATGTCTGTTCTTGGTCTAATTCAGTTGTTCGAGTTTTACTTTCAGCTAAGTCTATAGACGTCCACAAGAGCTGTGGCATCTCACACTAGATCTTCCCACTCTACACATTCATATGAAACACACAAACACAGAGTAGAAGTAACACACAGTGCTGCCTCAATTGTGCAGGGGATGAAAGGTCAGACTGGAACCGCAGGAGTCATGGGTCCCCCAGGACCTCCAGGTCCAAACGGCCACCCTGGCCCACCTGGTCCCCCAGCCTCAGGTAGCTCACACAAACATTAAGCATGTGTCATTATCATAAACAAAGAACAAGGCAAAATGGATATATGATGTGCATGTGTAATAGTTTTAGTTCTTTTGTCAAAATATTCTAATTGAGAGAAATCTGTTATTATATTTAATGTAATAGTCTGTTTCTTTATGCTGTTTGACATTTATATTATAGGTGAAAAATACAACAGAATGAATGTTAATTTCACAATTTCATTTTTCTGCTGTTGTTTTTGCATGATCATTTTGAGTAGTCAAGTGCAAAACTAATTTATTGATATATTTCAATATCGATGTGTGACCACTGGCTATTGAGCTAATGTAATCAGCTGCACTAATTGTATTTTGTAGATAAATTGAATCTAAGATATTATTGTATTATATCGGCTAATGTTGGCTAACATGCTACAGTGCATAGAATGAATACACAAAGTTGAATACAGAGTTTAATAGATTACCTAGATGGAGTATAATATGTGGACAGAGGAATCCTGACATCCTTGACTGGTTTTTGAATTGACATTTTGGAATCAGGAGTGATCATATTTAGACTAAATATATAAACCTATGGGAGAAGTCATGTGTGAAGTAATGCTAAATGTTAGCTAACTGACGGAGTGAAATGGTGAATTTCATTAACCACTGTATGATAACCAGTCAATTTATGGTCTTAGAAGACCATAGAGCCCATTGAGTGTGCCTACAGTGGAGCTGTTTGTGAAACCAAAATGTCAATCACTCATTCATCTTCTGATGGGTTTTATCCTCAAGATGGTTGAGGGGTGCTGGAGCCTAAATCAGCTACCAATGGGTGAAGGCAGGGTACACCCTGGATGTGTCACTAATTCATTGTGGAGCTGACATATAGAGTTAAATAACCAATTACTACACCTATGGCCAATCCAGATTAACCAATTAACCTATGACTGCATGTCTTTGGATGGTGGAAGGAAGGAGGAGTACCAAGGAAGAACCCACACAAACAGAAAAAAACCTGCAAACTCCACACAGAAAGGTCCCTGGTGTTGGGATTGAACCCAGGACCTTCTTACTGAGACAAACATATATTTGTTTAAATGTTCCTGAAAAAAATACCAACTGTGTAGTTTTTTCTGTAAAATATGGGAACCAACCCTAGTGGTCATTAGTGGTATTACAACTGCCACATACTACTGCTCTGGCTCAATTTTGGAGCTGAGGTCTTATGACAAACTCTCAATGGTAATAGTGATAAAAACAACAACTCCCATAATCCCACACTACTGCATGATGGCATCAAACTATGTCTTTTTATTTAGACTGATAGACTCCTGGTGGTTGATCTGTCAGTGTACTTAATGACTATATTACATTTACAGTACACATGTTAATCAGGTTAATTAATGTTCATCACATGTTTGTCTTTGTTATAGGTCTCTATTTAGTGGGTGAAAAGGGGGAAAAAGGTCTTCCAGGTCCACCAGGCCGCTGTGAGTGTGACACTACTATTGGAGTAAACAATGCCCCCTATGGAAGTTATACGCAACGGGATCATCCCAACCGAGTCCCAGCTGTAAGATTGATTGATATTCAGCAGCTTGATTTGCAATATTGAATATGTATCTAATGTGATTGAGTTATTATCCACTATCCTCCATGTGAACATGTGCAGATATTTGTGGTAAACAGTGAAGAAGAGATGGGCCGTCTAAAAGTAGACAATGCAATAGCAGTCAGGAAGGATCAGAGGATGCTCTACTTCAAAGATAAAGAAGGATGGAAGCCCATACAGGTAAACACAGATATGTTGGAAGAAAATGAAGGTGCAGTTGGTAGAGTGGGTTATTATCCAATAACCGAAGAGTTGACAGTACGAATCCTGTTCTGTACGAGTCAGTCTGTTGTGTCCTTGAGCAAGACACGTGGGCAAAAACATAGTTTACCACCACCAAATTGAGAATGTGAGAGTGAATGAACAATAGGCTACTAATGTGAAGTGCTTTTGGTGCCTAGAAAAGCGTTATATAAATCGAATCTATTATTATTATTATTATTATTATTATTATTAGTAGTAGTAGTAGTAGTAGTAGTAGTAGTAGTTGTAGTAATAGTAGTAGTAGTAGTAGTAGTAGTAGTAGTACTGAACCTGTAACATACACATTAAACAACATGTTATCAGTGACAGGGGGTGTAATTAATCCAATATATTTTAAACCAGTGCATTTACTATAAGAGCAACAAAATGGCTGATGCTTAGTACCAGTTTCAGACATGAATGTGCAAGAGGTGCATTTAAAAGTTTCAAATGCAGTATTCACAACATTTGGGTGGATATCAATGCAAAATTTGAAAATAAGCATGATAATTATATTCTTATAACTTTGAAAACAGTATAAACGTTGATCTTAGAATGAACTGCCTCGATCACTATTTGGTCAATCACCAAACCGATGACGTTATCTATAGTTCTTTTAAATGGGGCGAGTGACATAACAGACAATGGAGTCAGGCCTAAAGCTGCATTAGGATCTAATGGCATAAATGTTCTATTGTGTAACACTACCTTTTTGATTAATGGTTCTTAAACTGGATTACATTCCTTGTTATTTGCATTAATTGGAGGTGGCTGTCCCTACTGCACATTTATGTCTTCCTTTGACAGTCAGATGGAATAATATTACATTTAGTGGGAACATTGCAGCTGAAAAAAGGAACTTTTTAACCATATAAAGCCCAGTGTTAGTCGACCAGATCACAGATTGTATTTATTCCAGTAACCCCAAAATTTGATAAGTTTTAGTCGGCATTCCCCCCTGTCCACTATCTGTGTTCATGTTCATGTCCCCTTTACCACATCAAACACCTAACTCAGAGATGCAGGTAAACACCATTACATACCTTTTTTTTTCCCTCTTATCTTTGGCCATAAAATAGTGTTTATTTCTTTTTAATGTGTGGAATTTTATCATTAACAAAACAAACCCCATCCCTCACATGTATTTCATCCATTACACTGGTCTACAAGTAAGATGTTTCCAAAATAAAACTAATGACATTTTACCACATGTCTGTTACTGATATAGAAAACTCAAGTCCTGAATACTAGTTGGCTCAAGTTTCCAAGATAAGTCTTTGATCAAAATGTGAAATTCTTAGAAATAACAAAAGAATAGGTTTTAGTCCAAAGGAATATTGGTCTCAGATCTACCAAATCTTTGCAGGTTCTTTCTAGTGGAATATTTACTAATCCATTATATACATGTACATAAACCAGCATATATGTGGAATAACACACCATCTAAAAACATGAGCTAAACAGCACTTTTGTCACTTGTTTTCTGATTCATCTTATTAAAGTATGTAAGATTTAGCACGTTTAATGATGCTTTCTAAAAAAAAAAAAAAATTGAGCAGTGTTATAAGTAAATGGGAAGATTTTTTAAAATAAATTGTAAAAATGGTTAATTTTGACGTATCTCTCCCAAAATATAATGATGTCTATTGTGGATCACTGGCAATCTATCATCCAATTTGGTAAAAATTAAACCAATATTTTTGCTGGTAAAAGTGTTAACAAACAAAGAAACAAACAAGCTGAACCAAAAACAATACCCCTGGCCTCTTACTCAGGGAGTGATTCTGTTATTTGTATATTGTGGTTTGTTTTTGGACTTTTCAGGTGCAAATATCAAATCAAAACAACTTTTCACTATTTTTCAAATATGACCTGCACTGAACACTGTCCAAGACAAGTGTTATTCAGTTAAACTAATGCCAACAGGTTAAACTTTTCCTTTGTTCCACACTTTTCTTTACTACTAATAAAATGTGGAAATGGTCGCTGTGAAACCATTTTCAGAATATCTGAGAAGTTATGCCAACACTTCCTCTCTTACATTTTTTCCAGCCCTTCCAGCCCTTCCAGTCCACAGAGAAAGTCCCAGACAGAGTCGGTGTGTGTGGGGACGGTAAAGTGCAGGCCCAGCATGGAGAGGAGTGTGACGATGGAAACCAAATTGTCAGTGATGCTTGTCTCAGTAAGTTATATGCCTTTTATATTCAGCTGCTCATATGTACAAATGAAGATAAAATGTTCATCATATACAAAATAAATTAAATACTGTTTTAAGACATGCATAACTACACATCCCTCCCTGTGGTAAAAATATTTATGTAAAACATTTATGTAGAAGTCTCATGAATAGAAGTCTCTCTCTCTCTCTCTCTCTCTCTCTCTCTCTCTCTCTCTCTCTTCCATTCTCTCTTTCTCATTTAATATAACCTATGTAATGAGTATTTTTGGCCATACCCCTTATTTATTTATTTATTCTCCCTCTATCTCTTGTTATTTTTGAGCAGCTCATAGACACACACACACACACACACACACACACACACACACACACACACACACACACACACACACACACACACACACACACACACACACACACACACACACATCTTACACACTCCACCACACAAAACACATTCACATAACCAAGACATGACACTGATCCATATTTTACCTGCTTTGTTACACATTAATAGTCACAGCAACTTTTAGTAATACATGCTTATTCGTGCACTTGCTTGTTTTTCTTTGTCTATTTAAAATGTGGGTGCACTGGACGACAGGCTGTGTCCAGTTGTTTTGGTCCTGAAGAGACCAAACAAACATAATTTCGTTTGATGGATACATCAAACGAATGCCAAATTCTATTCTATTCTATTTTGTTGCTTTTGTACATTACATGCCATAACCCCCCCCAACTATGATGAACTATAACTTTTTATTTGTTTGTCAATTGATGTTGTTAATAAAAGCTTTAAAAAAAAAAAAAATGAAGCAGAAGAAGATTTTCTGAAATTTCTTTTCATTTGAGAGAGAGAGAAAAAAATCACTAATGGCCCCAAATATCAAGTTCGAAACATTGCTTTAGAAATATCAGCGTCCTGTATTGGTCATTTGCTAAGGCTGATGTAAAAACAAATTGGTATCGGTCCCAACAAATCCACATCGGTTGATCACTAAAATCATTTGTCAATCATACATAGTCACTTAGCCATTTACTTCCCAATCACTGTACCAGTCAGGCTGTTTTCTATCCAGCTGTTCATCATCTGCCCCACAGAGTCTAACTACACTCCACAGCTGAGTCCTTACCCACATGGTATAGGATGAAAGCAGCGAGCACTGTGTAACCTTTCCTTGATCTTTCATTAATTTCCTCCTCTCTCTTTCATCCGTCCTTTCATTCTCTATTCCTCCGTTCAATTAAATTAGCAGAAAAACGCTGTATTGGCATCACTGAAACACGAAGAGTGCCAAAGCAATTAGTAACGTCTCCTCTCTCCCTTCCCTCTCTCTCTCTCTCTCTCTCTCTCGCCTCTGCCATGACTGTGTTTACCTCATCGTTCCCTTCATCGCTCAGACTGTAAGTGGGCCTACTGTGGAGATGGCTACCGACATGAAGGCATGGAGGAGTGCGATGGAAAAGACTTTGGTTATCAGAACTGCAAATCATATCTTCCTGGGTATGACATTTTCCACAGTGGATGCACACACTGTACGAGCCAACAGTTTACAGAGATGCTCTGCCAAACTAGCTCAGTGCACCAACATGTTTGTGCTGCAGATATGCCTCATCTGCTGAGTGCATGCGGGCACTCAAATTGAAACTTCAGCAAGCAATATTTTTTGGCGTCATCTGACAAAAATTCTATAATGACCTTTCAGCATCTTGTAATTCAAGAGGTTTGAGAGGAAGTCAGACTTCTGCACCTCCCCTTGATTTTTAGGCTGTAGAAAATGTTACAAGATGTTAGTACACAGCCTCTTCAGAGAGGATACAGGTGGGTGATAGACATCTGTAATGGGTGAGTGTTACCAAGGATCATAGGATAATGAACTATAATGAACTATGCTAGAAATAGTGTGACATTTGGAAAAAACATACATATGCCTTAAGAAGATTGACACTGGTGTGTGATTAATATGAAGCTACAACAGAAGAAGTTATACTGTACTATACTATACTATACTATACTATACTATACTATACTATACTATACTATACTATACTATACTATACTATACTATACTATACTATACTATACTATACTATACTATACTATACCATACTATACTATACTATACTATACTATACTATACTATACTATACTATACTATACTATACTATACTATACTGACATTTTGGGGGAAAACCAGTTGTCTTCTTATATAGCAGTCGTGTAATGCAGAAGTGCTTTAAGCTAAGTGTTACATTTTACTTGATTCATACTGCAATACAATGTACCACAATACTTCACAAGTATGAATTGAACTTTTTAGGTAGTTTGGACTTTCTTTGAGTGTTTACGTTATATGCAACTTTTATTCTACCACATCTCAGAGGCAAATTATATACACTTTGTTTGATATTACTCTATTAAAAAAAGTGCCCAGTGAAAACCACATTTCCACCAAATGTATTGATTTCAAATGTTTATTTGACAACCAAAAGATTAACTATCCTAAGATAAATAGATTTTAGAAAAAACTATATATATATATATATATATATATATATATATATATATATATATATATATATATATATATATATATATATATATATATATATATATATATATATATATATTAGATTTTGTCAGACAGTTTGACAAACAAACACATGTTGATGTTGTAGAACATGATGCACTGCTGTACATTAAACAGGCCAACAGTACACACAGTACACTATATGGATAGAAATACCTGGATCCACCATATCTTCAGTATTTAGGACT
Source organism: Siphamia tubifer (assembly GCA_020466265.1). NCBI lineage: Eukaryota > Metazoa > Chordata > Actinopteri > Kurtiformes > Apogonidae > Siphamia > Siphamia tubifer. Next base: position 19,402,852 of record CM035793.1, on the reverse strand, counting down.
GGCTGTGTGTCGTGATAAAAAAATAATAATAATAATTCTATATACTGTATATCTTAATTGAAAAATACTGAGTTATTTTCACAACAAACTACTTATTAATTACTATTATGGATATTGTGCTTTTACTTGTATTGGTGGTTTTGTTTTTACAATGCAGTGTTTTGTACTTTTAATTCTGAACTACTAACTACTGATTTACACTGTAACAAAAATGAGTAACCTTCTTTAGAGCCTGTTGCACAGATAATAATAAAACACACATTTGTCCTCTGCAGATCCTTTGGGCGCCTCAAATGCACCGACTCTTGCCTCATCGATTCCACTGGGTGTAAGTATTTCACCTGAACTGAACAAATGGGTAAAAATGGCCACTTTGCAACTTTGCACTTCCTCCTTGTGATCACGGGGCTTCATGTCCAGTTTGTCCTGGAGTCTCAAAAAAATAACTGGTTGACTCAGTGAGAACAAAACAGGTGCATTTTTTGGTGCTGAGAGCCATGAAATGTCATTGGGTCCAGCTTTGAATCTACTGTCCGGTGTGGAGGTTGCATTCTTTTACTGACCCCAGGGCGCAGCTTCTCGTTACTCTCCCATGGCTGCAGCACTGTTATGGACACTGGTGGCAGTGGGAAAAATTTTAATAATGATTGTGTCTTATTATATAGTGAAAATATGTATGACTTGCTGACTGTTAATGCAGAAATAAGCTGTGTAAATGTTTTTTTTTTTCTAATAACAGGAAAATAAATGCCTTTTCTGACTGGCAGCAATACTTTATGTACAATAGTATGCAAATCAGAGGTGTATAAATGTGTTTACTCCCATTTATGATATTACAAATCATATATTTATGAAGTGCAATGCTCTGTAATAGCATGTCAATGTGTCCCAGTGCACAACAGACTTTCAGTTATGTGCCATATTTTTACCAAGTACTGTTTTGTGCTAGAAAAAGTGTGGCCGTCTTTTAGTGAATGTCCAAGTACCCGACAGGAGGAAAATGAATGTCATACTGCAGCATCAGCAGAGTAAAATACATGATATTATTGCAGCAGCATGAAGAAACTGCTCATTTACATGTAAATGAAACCAAAAGTTAACTGAGAAAAGACATGATTTGTGGATATTCTGCCTGTATGAATGTCACATTCATAATACACCGGAGACTAATAAAAATATGTACTTAGGTTCTGTGTCCTGGTTTATTTATGTTTGTGTGTGTTAGATGGTTTTCTTTATTGTGTATTCAGTTTCATCCATATTTGATTTTATTTGATTTTATCTTTATTTAACCAGAAAATACCCCATTGAGATTAGGAACCTCTTTTACAAGGGAGTCCTGGCCAAGATAGGCAGCAGTACTGCAACAGATAGATACAGGAATACTAAGTTAAATTACATAAAACACACACATTTGAGAATAAACAGTTCGTAAAACAAAACAAAACAAAAAAACAGATTTAAGCAAATGTAGATCAGCAAGTAAAAGTTATGGATTTGGCCTCAAGAACTCTCAGGTTAGATTTAAAATTCCTCAAAGAAACCAACTCCAGTCTTTCTGTAACTGCTTCCATACATGAGGTGCAGATGAACTAAAAGCCTTTTGACCCATTTCTGTTTGGCCAAATGCAACACACACCAAAATGCAATCATTTGTACAAAGAGAATCAGTTTCAGGATTTCCCATTTCAATTAATCCTTTAAACTTCCACTCAATTTCATCCTATATTTCTTAATAAAGTAAATTGAATGCTGTTCTTGAACCATTTTGATAACATCCAATAGGTGTTTGCTTGTATTATAAATAAAAATATGTATAACTGTATATATATAATGTATCTATTACCCAGGGGGTGCATTCAGTTGTTGATTACAATGGGCAATGTGTTCAACAATTTGTATAATTTTGTGGCTTTGATGTTTTCAGTTAATTTCAAGGAGTTTAATTACATTTGTTTGAATTCATTCATAACAACAATAAGCTTGGAGGAGGACTTCATAATTCTATCTTTGTATCTGTGTAAAATCTTAACTCTCTTATTATGTTATGGGTCAAATTAACCTATTTTAGAGTTTGAACATCTAGGAAAAAAGAATTAAGTGTTTTTTTCAGTATGAAACTTCTTCTGCTTGCCTTAATAAGTGTAATCAATATATAACTGAGGTCTTCAACCCTGGTCCTCAGGGTCCACTGTCCTGCATGTTTAGATGTCACCCTGCTCCAATACATCTAATTCAAATGATCAGCTCGTTATCAAATTCTGCTGAAGTCTGATGACGACCCACTGCTTTAAATTGGGTGTATAGGAGCAGGGTGTCATCTAAAACATGCAGTACAGTGGGCCCTGAGGACCAGGGTTGAAGACCTCTGACATATAACGTGAAAAAAAAATCTCACATATTTGTGACCACTCCCTACATATTTATATCACATAGTTCAACCTTGTTTGACCCAGAAATCAAACTGGAGGTAAAAGGGTGTCAGAAATGTCATACTATGTCTTTCTTTACACCTGTGAGACATATTAGCTATGTTCTGTTTCAATGTTTTGTTTTATATGTTGGAATTTTCCAAAATAACAAAGTGGTGAAACATTAAAAAAAACATTTTGAATATGTTTTTGTTTTTTTTGTTTTTTTTATGAAAAACTAGTTAATTGAACCATTACTTGTTAAGTTAAGGAACACAATTACACTAAATATTGATAGAATAGTTTATAATGAAATATTAATGTTTTGTTTTTGTTTTTCGGACATCTTTTGGATAATTAAACATGCACTGGGTCAAATTGGTGAAATTGACCCAGGAACACCATTGCTGTTCCTGACAAATTAACATAAGTGGAGAGTTAAAACATGTTTCTCTCAATTTGTTGGTGAGAAGTTGTCCCAGTAGAAGTAGGGTGTGTTATTAAGTGGGCGGGGTTTTTGTAAGGACCAGCCAATCAGAGGAGAGTTTCCGGCAACAGCGTGCAGCACGGAACGTCAGTGCCACGTAGAGGACCATCTCCACTGCTGCTCTGCTACAGTCACCTACAAACTTTTCAGTGTTGTGTGTGTTTCTGTTCCTGTTGAAGTGTGACTTTAGCGGTATGCTGCTGGTGATACTGGGCTGGTTGTGCTCCTCCGTACTGGTCTGTGTCAGTGGGGGGAAGCTCCCTGAGGCTGAGGTGAAGATAGAGGTCCTCCACAGACCCTTCCTCTGCCACAGAAAATCCAAGTATGGAGACATCCTGCTGGTGCACCACGAAGGATACTTGGAGAATGGGACCATGTTTCACTCCACGTAGGTTCCCACGTTGAATTAACCCTTTCACTTCAGTGGACCACTATTGTCCAGCTGTTCTCTTGTATAATTATGGATTTTTGTTGTTTGATTTGCACCATCCCAAACAATGCAGTTCATACAATTACTGTAACTTTGCTTTTACTGATAAACCTGGTTTGCAGTAACATGTGTAAGTGTAAATGAATTGCTTCAATTTGTTGTAATTAACAGTTTTCTTACACAAAAATGTTTTGTTGTTTCATATTATTTCCATTAAGTCAGTAATAACTCGTATTAGAGTATGTTAAAATGTGAGAAAATCAAATTGGCACTATTAAAAATGTTTTTATTTCATAGTTTTCATATCACATCCTCTTATGGGTTTTTCAAATGCATGCTTCTTTACTTCAAAAATACTGTTCAGCTAAGTGGATAATTTGCAACTCGAGAAAAATAGGTTTATTTAAAAAATGCAATGACATTGGTTTTTTGCATGCCGGGGGGGGGGGGGGGGGGGTTACTTATAATTCATCCATCAAATAGTTAAGAAAAGAAAAATCTGCCACTGAAACAAATGAATAATAATAATAAAATTATTATCTTGGTAAGATTTCCTGAAATAAGATTTTCAAGATCTGTAAATTATGTCATTGAAAAGTTACTCTTGAGATCTTATTTTAAGTATGATGGGATACTTTGAATAGAATTGAGAAAAATGCACTTGGTATGATTAGAATATTTGCAATGTAACACATGTGCAGCTGTTAGTAAAGAACTTTTCCTTTTAAACTTTAATAGTTTTGACAGGTTCTTTTTAAAACAATGCATCAGACTCATAGTACTCATCAGTCTGTATGATAATATATGTCAAAGGTCTTCAACCCTGGTTCTCAGGGTCTACTGTTCTGCATGTTTAGATGTCACCCTGCTCCAACACACCTGATTCAAATGATCAGCTCATCATCAAGCTCTGAGGAAGCCTTGATAATGACCCACTGCTTTATATCAGATGTATAGGAGCAGGGTGTCATCTAAAACACACAGAACAGTGGACCCTGAGGACCAGGGTTGAAGACCTTTGACATATAACATGAAAATGTTTTTCCTCACATATTTATGATCACTCCCTACATATTTATATTGGATAGTTAAACCTCGTTTGACCCAGCAGTCAAACTGGAGGTAAAAGGTTGTCAGAAGGGGTTCAAAGTTTAAGAAATGACCATTATTTCATGAATTTTACCTTTAAAATACTGTATTATTAATTTTGACTGTTATTTTTTCATCTCCATTAGACTTATTTTGTCACCTCTTAAGGAAATTATTTTATAACGGTTCAAAATCTATTTATTTTTTTTCCTCCCATACCATAATGTCTAGAATAGACATGCTTAGATTTTCAAAGTGTGGCCCACTTGACTGCAATAAGAAAGCTGACTTTGGTTTGCAAGTGAGAATTTAAGCATCAGGCAGTGCAAATGTAATAATGCTTAGTTGGAAAAAAGATAATTCTGCACCAGGTTGACACGAGTAGAGATGAGTGGCTCTGAAATGGACATTAAATTCTGTTCCAAGTAGTGGTAAAAACTCTTACATTTAACCAGTAGAAACCTGTAGGAACCCTGCTAATCCATCCCACCCACCAAGTGGTTCTATTATAATAAGATCATCACAGTCAATGCTACTTTGCCATCTGTATATTTTAAATATACTACCTACATCCTCATCTATAACATAAAGTACATTGTTGCTCATAGAGTTGGAATAAAGTATTTGTACCTCTTCTCATGAAATAAATGTGACTTGTTTATTCCTGATAGAGTAACTAGGAATGTATGATCATTGTACCTGATGTGATTACTGGTGTGTATAAACAGGAATAAAAAAAACTACATTATTTTTTGTCTAAAAACAAAATTATTCCAACTTTATGGGCAGTGGTGTGCATATATAAAATAAACATAGTACCATTTTTATGCACATCTATTAAAACATGTTCGTATGCCAATCTTAGAAAATGGATTTTATATATACAGTTTATTGGTGAATGATTTTTCATTCAGCATTATTTTTGTTCTATACTGAAAATCTTTTTCCCAAACCTGTAACACTTCACCCTATCTGCCCACCAGACGAACCCATGGTGACCAACAGCCATTTTGGTTCACGCTGGGTATCAGGCAAGCGATCCAAGGTTGGGATAAAGGCCTGCAGGACATGTGCGCTGGAGAAAAGAGGAAGCTTGTCGTACCTCCAGCCTTGGCTTATGGGAAGGAAGGAAAAGGTACTGTACTGTCCTCTATGTGCATGCAAGCTTCACTGCAGGATGCTATGTAGGCACTAACTACTCAGGGAAACAACAATATAATGTATTACATCATGCATGTTTGTGGTTAAACTGTTTGATTTAGGACTTCCACACTGAATTCAGTAACAATCTGCCCCTTTATCAACCTGAAGCATGTGAACAATATTACACTTTGTTCTGGTAAGAGCATACAGTATCATCATAACCAATAACTTCTGTCCCTTATGGCTTTAGCTAACCCTAACCCTAATGCAGCCAAACACTGCTTCTTATTAATTATTAATATGAAGCATTATTAATAATATTTATTTATTATTATTAATAGTTAATTCTTATTAATTCTCCAATGTTTTCTGAAGTATTGCATGTAAGTACAAAATATTAACTTCTGACTCTCTGCATTCACTCAAACTGAAACTCTACCAGTAACCAATCGAATTATTCTAAAATATGATCACTGAGCCCTCAGCTGTCCTATTGTCTGTGGACAGGTAAGATCCCACCTGAAAACACCTTGACCTTCATTGTCGAAGTGCTTGAAATCAGAAATGGACCAAGGTCACATGAATCCTTCCAAGAGATGGACCTCAATGATGACTGGAAACTGTCAAAACATGAGGTAAATATAATCAAATACTAGTGGTGCCAGGAACAACAAGCCCCGCCCCCCCCTCACAAACATTTTATCATTGTGAAAACCTATTTTTGGTGACATTGTCCTTTGACTTACATTCACAAAAATGTATTGGGACCTATTCTGTACCACTTCACACCATTTCTGAACATTTCTTCAAAACTGGTCCAGTAGTTTTTGTGTAAAAAAAAACCCAAACACAATACCTTTGCTTTCCCTTGTAAAAATGAAGTGATTAGTAGAAGTGTCTTATTTGTCATTCTCATGTCCTCCGTTTGTGTCTGCCAGGTGAAAGAGTACCTGAGGAAGGAGTTTGAGCGTCATGGTTACCCTCCCAATGACACTCTACATGAAAACATGGCGGAGGACATCTTTGCCAAAGAGGATGAGAATAAAGATGGTTTCATATCCTCCAGAGAGTTTACTTACAGACATGATGAACTATGAACTCACTTCTTTGCTTGGCCTCTATGAAACTGAGAGGTACTTCATTTTTACTGCAAAGACTCTCAGGTTACATCTACATATTTTTTTAGAAGCATTTTTTTTGTACGATTTAACCTTTGAAGAGACATACAGTGGTGCTCATAAGTTTACATCCCCTGATTGAATGCACATGGGATGGTCTTAAATGTTCAAATATGACAATGATCCAAAACATAAGGCCGAGTGGAGTTGTCATTGGCTACAACAGAAAAAAGTGACGGTGGAGGAGTGTCCATCTCAATCTGCTGACCTCAGTATCATTGAGACACTTTGGGGAGGTGTCAAACATGCAGTTCATGTAAGAAAACCCAAAATCTGAAAAGAACTGAAGGTGTTTTTACCAAGAAGAATGAGCAGCTTTATCATCTGAAAAAATAAAGTATCTGATCCACAACTACCACAAAAGACTAACATGTGTCACTGATGTTAAAGGAGCCAATACAGAGGATGAAGAACTAGGGTATGTAAACTTATGACCAGGGTCATTTGGATAGTTTCTGTTGTCAGTATGATTTTAAAAAGAACAAACACATTTATTTGATAATGAATGGCTTCACCAAACCACTAGCCACTAGTGAAAGAAAAGTTTTTTGTATTATCATTCATATTCTCTGTAAAATGGCCAGAATCACAAACTCTGTTAGGGTATGTAAATGTATGAGCACAACTGTAAGTGGTGGCCAAAGACTTGTCAATTTACTTTTCTTGTTTCTTTTTTTTTTTTACCCATTTTGTACTTGTGAATCCTAAACCATCGAACTACCAAAGATTCCCTTTTTGATACCAAAAACAGTTCAGCTTTTCTATTTGAACTTTTCTGTTTGAAACACAGACAGCAAAAAATGATTCCACCTCTTTGTGAATCAATGTAGAATACAACGGTAAGGAATTCATATGATGTATTGTGAATAATTGTTTCTAAATGTATGTCAGTGTCTTCTGTTCTATTCCATCTGGACTTGGTTTGTTACATTTTGTTATGAATCAATGAGCTTTGGAAAACAAAGATGAGTTGAAACTGAAACTAGTGACGCGTCATTGTTTCATTTGTGTTTCTAGTGAATGTACACACACAGTACTAGTGTCTTGGCACTGCTGCACCTAATGACATCTGTGTTTGACAGGTTAAATTACCTGTAACATAGGGTGTATCACACATGCCTACACTGAAGTGTCGGCACTGCTTTTCAACATCAAATGCAACCTAATCCTCTTTATAGAAATGCACAACATAACATTAGCAATTTTGTACACTTTGTTAATGGGGAATAGTGTTTTTTTTTGTTCCCCCAGAGGCTATATATATATATTTTTTTTACGATGTGTTAAAGGCTATTTTATGATGTTAAATATTTGTATTTACTTGTGTAGATCATCCTGTTTTTAACCTTGAACACCCTGAGGAATTAACAAATGACTTCACTTATTTTCTATTAAAATAAATCTAATCCATATATGTTTTTGTAAACAAACTCAAAATATTGTGCTTTATTGGGTAGTCACATCTTATTAATACTTCAGACATTACACCAGCAGGTGGCACTCTATTCACAAGTGTTAGTCTGGTTAATACACGTGTAAAAGAAAACCCACTTCAGTGTAACTTAACTCACAATGTTAGTAATCTTCACCTTACACTTAATCTTTCATGAAGTCTTTTGCAATGTATAAAAATTAACAAAGCACATAAGCTCCCCAGTTTGAGTAAAACATGTTGTGTACACCTGCAGGTTTTTTTTTTCACTTTCAGTTCTAACTAAAGATAAGATTTATTTGTTGCATAGCAGCCAAACAACAACCTGCTGTTGGCCATGAATATGACTGAAATTCTCAGTTAGTTAAACAATGGAGCATCTGCTTATAAAGAGTGTTGAGTAAAAAAAGAACTTAAGACGGTATTCTGTGTCTGCAAAAGAAATGTAACATAGTTCACATTGTGCTACTTTACAGGCTGCACGATAAAAGACAAAACCACTAGACTCCAGGATTGGATAGTGATACCGTGGTGAGAGCCATGTTAAGGTTAGCCACTGGAAGACACTGTGCCTTGACTGTAAATGTGTGTACAATCAGTTTGTAGCTTATGAGTAGGGAGAGCCCTCCTCTCACACACATTCAAAACATTCCACACTGGAAAAAGGTCAGAGGTCACATAGTCAGCATTTGACACACAGATACACACATACACGCACACACTGAATCTGCATTCACACTGAACATCAACAACAAAATCAGTCCATGGCAGTAACATGACTGTCCAGAGAAGAGGAGGCGGCTTGAAGTGTTCACTGTGTGTGTGTGTTGTGAAGAACAGCATGATGAGGCTTTGGATCATCTCAGATGTGTCCTAATCCCAGGTGGTTTAGGATTCACTGTTAAAAAAACAAAACAAAACATGAACGCTATTATAATTCATGGGTAATTCTGAACATTAGAATATTTTATTAATCAGAGGAGGAAATTATTGGAGTTACTGTCCCATTAAAGTATAATAAAAAAGTAGCAGAAAAGAAATGATAAAGCTACAATAGAAAAAGAAAAAAATATTAATATATGATGCTCTAAATATACAAACATATGGAGTTCTGAATATTACATATACTGTATGTATGTGCATATATATACATATATATATATGTCAAATATACACATTGAAACACACTATTAAGACAACATTAGAACAACAATTTGTACAATATGGACTAGACAATATATTATCAATATGATCAATTAAAACATACGCATAAGTGTGAATAGTGGTGGGCGTGTTAAAGTGCTACCTCTGTTTTCTTTGCTGGGGTAGATCCGAGGGAAGGGTTTGAATTCATCAGGAGGAGGTAAGTCTTCTACTGGGTGGAACTGAAACTTGGATTCAAAATCATCTGCTGGAGTAGTAGATAAATGCAATTAGAAATTTTCATTTGTATAGTTAATCTGTTTTTCTTTAGTAAAACTGAAGGAAACTCCTGTCATCTTCATATTACTGTGTTTGGCTCTTTTCTCTACTTTCTCATTAATACTTATTTCATGTTGAGTTTCAGTGTGGTTAACATTTGGTTCAATAGTTATTAGTTATAGTTATTTTACACTGTAGGAACCATTTGTAGTTCCTATACCCTTTTTAGTTCCTGGAACCTTTTTTCACTCTTCCCCACAGCATAGTAACTACATAGTTCCTAGTATCTTTTTTAGTTCCTCCTGGCGGGCAGGGTCTTTTTTAGTTCTCTAGGAACTATATGACGTAGGTGTTTGTGATTGGTAGAGCCCAGACCATGTCTATTTTCACATTCCCTCATCTTCCAGTACCGCTATATTTAAAACCGTATCATCAGCTGTGTGTTGGATAAAAATACATAGAAAGTAATAAACGATCAGATGACGCAGTTTTGTTTTTGGGTTAATAAGGATGTTGGTTAAAGCTACTGTATAACATTAACGTATGTCGTAGTATCACCTGCCACTGGACTCTTTGTCTCCTAACTCTCTCTGTAAACTCTATTTTAGTTTATAGTAGCACTGTCTTCTACTTCCTTGTGTTTAAGTGTTCTCGGATGCACCAACTTTTGCAGAATCCAGCTATGTTGGTTATTGTTGGTCACTTTATCAGCCAACCATAGCCACATGTCATTTACCAAAAGCCGAATAAGACAAGAAGAAGATCACTGACTGATACTAGAAGTTATTCCTGTTACAGTAGTAACCGTTTCAATCAAACATAACAGGACCTTTTACTGACAGTGTCACTTTAATACTGAAAATGTCTAAATCTTACCAAGTGCATTTTTCTAATTTCTAGTCCAAATATCTCTAGACATAAAATAAGACATAATCACTTAAAGAGTAACTTTTCAGTGAGATAAAATACATTATTTTAAGACAATTGCTCTGAAAAAACCCCCCCTCATATTTCAAGAAAACTTGCAGTACCAAGATCATTTTCACTTTTATAAATTTTTTTTAGATTTAGACTTTTTTTCTCAGTGACATTACTGAGACTGTGCCTCATACAAGATGATGGGTTCTTATTTCTTTCACAAATGAGAACCTATATTTTAGGATAATTATGTATTTATTTGATTACAGGTTAGATCTTCATTTTCATCAGTTTTTTTCTTTGAAATTTCCCAAATCATTCTAGAATGAATGTTTGAAAATAGCTTTTTTTTTTTAAGTATCTCAATTGCAGAATAAAATATTGAAAGCTGTTTTTTTTTTTGTTTTTTTTTCAATAATTCAATATTGTACAGACTCATGTTCTCACCCAGACTGTGCAGGTGTCCATTCCTGAGACTTGAGGGTGGCTGGGGAGGGGGAGGTGGAGGGGGAGGAATCCGGCTGGACAGCTCCGTACTCGGGGAACGGGCTGGAGGGGCGGGGGGAGGAGCCAGACGCCCAGCACCTGTTATCAGGGGCGGCAAGACCAGAGAAGTCATCGGAGTCAAACATTACATTATCTGTGTAAAAGATGGATTTCATCTCTGGTGTCGACTGAGATGGCAAAGCTGTGTTTATGTTATGTTTGCTAAAAAAAAATGTCACAATAGCTTTTAAATTACTAGCTACAACAGCTAGACCTACATTTAAATTCTTGTGTTTTCACAATTATTACTTGTGCATATATTTTAATTACTCATAGCTTACAGCATCATCTTATTTTTTTAATTTTTTATTTAAAAAAATAGTTAATGCTGCAGTGTAGATAATATATACATGTTCTTGTGCTTATGTGAATTATATATTGCGTACTGTTTTTCAACATTAGCTGTCTGTTTCTGAACTAATAGAAGCTGCTGTTTCACACCGTTACAGAAGAAGAGAGGCACTGAAGAACTTCAGAGCAAATTACACTGACCCAATTCCTCTAAATATAAAAGAGCACATTGTGGTTGTTATCATGGATGTGGGGAACAGTAATTGTGTTAGCTAATGTCAAAATATGTCCAACTCCTGCATAAAACAGACTGTGGTAACATAAGATACACGAACATGTGTAATGTAATCAACAGAACCTGTAAAGTCTTCCTTAAATGTAGATTTATTTGTCATTAAAATTCCTTTTCAACCTATAAAATGCTTCTAACTGTTCTTTAGAGTAATTAAAAAGCACAAGGAAATTAAAATTAAAAAATCTTTGGCAGTAGAATGTGTAATTACTAAAACCTTTAGCCATGAATGTTAGTTTGTGTATTATACTTGAATGTGTTTTTTGAGTTATTGTGAGAAAATTCCTGATATATATAAAAAAAAAATTAAGATGAATCAATGCACATCATCAAAACCTTTACAAAACCATTGTTTATAGAGAGGCAAAGTGGACCATAAGGCTTTTCTTTAGAAAAATATATGAGAAACAAATATGTTTCTGATCCACTTTTAATTATGCCAGTTGCAGTTTTATTCCAAATTATTTGTCAAACTGTGATAAAAATGCATTTATAAAGACTACACACCCAAAAATCACAGAAATAATGTTATCCTTTGTCTCTAGCAGCTGCTCAGATATCTCTGCAGCTCTCAACATGACTAGATGTGCAGAAGTTTTCATCTCGTAATAGTGTTTCACTCTTCAGACAATGGTGTAGAACATGCTAATCGAACAGCCCATTAGGCTGCTGATGACATGTTTCACCTACGATGATGGATGCGGCCCTTATCTATCTATTAGTAACAGAAGCAAAAAAATTTTTTAAATTGTGCTTAATTTGATGTTGTTGATACTTGTTCAGGTTATTCAGATTTTCTAATAGTTTGTAAATGTAAATCTTTTCATTCTTTCATGTTATTTTTAAAAGTAAAACCAATGACAATAATTTGAAGTTCTCACTGTTGACATAAATAAGGAGTTATTATTATTTTTTGGAGGTTTTATGCTATTATTTTACTGTAGATCATATTGGTCTGTATGTGGAACCTGAACTAAAAAGACTTCAACAGCCTTGACTGTGGAATTATTGCACTTTCCAAACTCATCCCAGGTGCTGCATTGGAACCTGTGGTGGAGTTTGAGACCCCTGTTGTAGATGACGACAGTGTTTCCATGTTCACTATGTACGAAAAGATAAACTACATTTTACACCAATTATTCACATGCATTAATAGGTTTAGTGGATCAACAGGTTTTCCACACCTTTGTACAGACTCTCTTAAAACAACAATCTCCTTTGTACTGAGTCGTTTTGGAAATCTATCTATCTATCTATCTATCTATCTATCTATCTATCTATCTATCTATCTATCTATCTATCTATCTATCTATCTATCTATCTATCTATCTATCTATCTATCTATCTATCTATCTATCTATCTATCTATATCTATCTATATATCTATCTATCTATCTATCTATCTATCTATCTATCTATCTATCTATCTATCTATCTATCTATCTATCTATCTATCTATCTATATCTATCTATATCTATCTATCTATCTATCTATCTATCTATCTATCTATCTATCTATCTATCTATCTATCTATCTATCTATCTATCTATCTATCTATCTATCTTTGATCTGTAGATGTTGTGTTTGGTGATGGATGTTTGGGTCATTATAGGTTCTTATAGTCACTTTCCCAATAAATGTTTAAATAATTAATAATACAATAGTATATATTATAAAAGAGGAATGGACTCCAAAATCCAGAGAGAGATAACTGCTGCAGGTTGGCATACTTATGCATGTTTGGTTAAGAAACAGACTACTGTAGCAAAAGCAGCAAGTTAATAGAACTAATATTTTGGGAGATATTAGTAATTTTTTCTGTGGCTCAGGAGGTCGTTGTCCAATAATTGAAAGGTTGGAAGTTCAACTCTCACTCTGTCCCAGTTGTGTCCATGAGCAAGACACTTCACTCTCCTCACCTCCAGTACTGCTACTCACACTGGTGTATGAATGTGTATTGTACTCCATATGCAGCCCCAGGGCAGCTGTGTAACAATGTAGTTTATCACCATCAATGTGTGAGTGAAGGAATAATGGATCCACTGTACGTGCTTTGAGTATGTGTTAGAAATCAAATCTATTATTATTATTATTATTATTATTATTATTATTATTATTATTATTATTATTATTATTATTATTATTATTATAATAACTGTACAATCACTTTGCTATGCCTATGACAGTTGACAGAAAGTGCAGTACCACAGGAAATGTAGTTAAAAGCATAAATGACACATTTACTAACTGTAGATATAGGCATTAATATATTAGTTCTGTAAATTTTAAAGAATTATTTACCAAACAGTTTTTCTGTCAGTACGTATAAAATATAGACAAACATTTTTTTCCTCAAAATTCTCCAGAATAAAAACTACCACATCTAGAACCTGTAGTTTCCCATGGGTCCCTAGTTATATCTATAATTGACAGTATAATTCAATCAGAATCAGTTGATTTCTTTCTCCATTGAGTACTATACATGTGTTGTGGAAGATGGTGAACTTTGTGTCTGCTTCATTCTAGATACTGTATGCTTTTTTTAGGATGAAGTGGAGTAACAAACAGTACAAACTGAAGCTCATTTTCCATGTGGTTCCATTTTGTTTATGTTTGTATTGGTGTGTTAGACTTTTCTATCATTAAAACCCTCAATTTAACACAGATGTTTTGTCCAGGAGCTTTTCTTGTGTTACACTGGTCTATACGTAAAATGCTTCCAGAATAAAACTAATAAAATGTTCCCACATGTGTGTTACTGACCAAGAAAACTTAAGTCTTAAATGCTGCTTGGCTCAAGTTTCCAAGATAAGTCTGGGGTCAAGGTGTAAAATTCTTAGAATGAACAAGAGAATAGGTTTTAGTCCAAAGGAATATTGGTCTCAGATCTACCAGATCTACTTCACATTATGATCCATTCACTTTACAGGTTCTTTCTAGTGGAAAATTTACAAATCCATTATATACATGTACATAAACCACCATATATGTAGAATAACACACCATCATATCTATTAAAAACATGACATAACCGCCACTTTTGTCATTTATTTTATGATTCATCTTATTAAAGTATGTAAGATTTAACACATTTAATGTCAGAATCAGATAGTATCTAAAATTGTAGCGCAGTGTAATTACAGGGTTGAATATGTAGCTTAAATGTTGGTCCTACCTGCACTTCTGGGCACAGCAGGGGGGCGTCGAGTCGGAGCATTACAAGGATATGAAGGTGGTAGGGAGCGCATCGCTGCAGAGGGCACTGGGGGTACTTTAGGAGGTGGTGGTGGGAGATTGGACAGGCTAGTGGGGGTGAAAGAAACAGGTAGAGGGGGTGGGGGAGGAGGTCCCAGTGGACTGTCCCGCAGGATGGGGAACCTAGAAGGTTCCGAATGGACTGGGGAGGGGGGCAGAGGGTAGAAGGAGCCTGAGGAGCGATCACCTGGGAGAGAGGAGGGAGATGAGTAGGCAAGCGGAGGAGGGGGAGGAGGGGGAGGAGGGGGAGGAGGGGTGGAGCACTGAGGAACAGAGTTGTGATAGGCTTGCTGGATGGGGAGCCAGGTGGGTTTAGTGACCTGGGTTGGGGGTGGGGGTGGAGGGCAGGTGGGCAGAGGAGGGGGCTTGATAAGTGGCCTGTCCTGGAACGCTAGAGGCGGGGGAGGTGGGGGAGCAGTTGAGGGAGGGGGAGGCGGAGGAGGGGGTGGAGGTGGAGAAGCAGGCATTGGAGGTGGGAGCTTGCTACTGTGAGATGGGGAGGGAGGGGCGGAGGCAGAGGGAGCGAGGGGACGGTGGACGGAGCTGGCTCGCTCTACCGTCCTGTGAGGCTCTGGAGCGCTGTCACATGACACGGGCGGGTTCCACAGGGGCTTCAACGACACTGAGGAGCTGGTGCGAAACACTGTCACATAAACACACACAGAGGACGTTACTTATACAGGAAATATGCTCTGACAAGATCACACACACACACACACACACACACACACAGACACACAGACACACACACACACACACACACACACACACACACACACACACACACACACACACACACACACACACACACACACACAGACACACACACACAGACACACACACACACAGACACACAGACACACAGACACACACACACACACAGACACACACACACACACACACACAGACACACACAGACACACACACACACAGACACACACACACACGTTACTCTGTACAGGTAAAGCACATAATATGTTCATTTAATACTTAAATATTTAACATGTGATATTTAGTGACAACTAGTGGTGGAGTTACAGATCAACACAAACACAATGGAAGTATGTCCTTCTGTAGCTTTGTTCCCACTCATAGATCACACTAATGCACCTTCACATTAGACACAACCTACTGTAAAAGAACAAGAAGTATACATATAAATGGAAAATTTTTTTAACCTGTTTTTTTCAGCAATGTGGCCTCTTATAACAGTATACTAGGTGAAGGGCTAATACTAAGGTAATGAAAACACAATATCTTTAATTTTTGTGTGATGATACAAATATACTGAAAATATCATTCTGAATATTATATCCAATTTCTACTATTTAATATTCCTAAATCATGTACTGTGGGTCTAAGAGGTCACATTTCCATTTTTCATAGTATTACATTTCGTAGTAAAACATTATGTTACAGTAGTTAATACTGTACTTCCAGTGAAAACCAAATTTGAAATATCTTATATATGAATGCTTTTTTCATTCTTTAAATAAAGTTTAGCTGGTAATACTTACATACTTTTCCTAAGTAAGACTTAGTAAGTAAGTAAGGTCGAACTTTATACTAGTACACTGCAAAAACTAAATCTTACCAACTTGGATTTTATCATTTCTAGTCAAAATACCTCATCATAGTAAGAGTAAGTTTTCAGTGAAATATAAGAATAATTCAATAAATACTAATAATACTACTATTAATAATAATGATAATAAATGCATACATAAATCTTGCAAATGTTATTTCAAGAAGGCTTATTAAGATCATTTTCACTTGTTCCATTGGTGGATTTGTTTTGCTTGAATTAAGCAAAAAATAAATACAATTTTATGACGCAATAAATAAATGGATGAATCAATGAATAAATAAATAAACAAATAAATAAATATTGAATGAAAGTGAAAAATTGTATCTTGGTAAGATTTCTTGAGATAAGATTTTCCAATTTCATTGTCTAAAAACAACTTCTTATTTTACATATGATGAAATATTTTGACAGGAAATGATAAAAACACATTTGGTAAGGTTTAGATTCTTGTCGTGTTGTTACAGTGACTTTTAACTGTTGCAAAAAATACCTCAAATATACATGAAATCTAGTTCAAGGCGTTTCCTACTAACCTGGGGTCTTGCCTCCTAAATCTCTTTGCCCTACAGGTCTGAGAGTAGGGAACCCTCCGGCAAAGAGCCCACCCAGCGAGGGTCCCATAGGTGCCATTCCTCCAGATGAGGTTTGAGAGGCACCGTCACTGCCGGACACGTCACCAGAACTGGACTTGGGCTCTGGGGAAGGACATTTATAGTATCTTATACACTGGCTCACTTTACAGAATGGTACTTTGTGCACAGTATGGGTTTTTTTTTAGCATGGAAAACAAAACATCAACTTGTTTTTTCACCACCCATTAACCTGAACCCCCCTAGGGCCAACTGCACCTTTTCCCACAAACTGGTCTGGCTCTAAACATATAGCTGCTGAATGTAGGTTAACATGGTTTCATTTAGTTCAAACTGTATTTGTGCTGTGTGATGTGATAATGTGTATTTCAGTGTGGTATGAATCAGATGATGCTTTTACATAAATATTCAATGTTTTGTTTCTTGTTTTCACTTATTATATAGTACAATAACAGAAGACCCTTCCATTCAGCATCCCTTTGAGAAACCACGCTTAAAAATCATGACTTTACACAGATTTTTTAGTATTTTTTTTCCTCATGTATTACAGGAGTAATTCAAGTCTGAGCAGTTTCAACAGAAGATATTGTAAGATATGCCTTTAATTGTCCCACAAGGGATAATTCAATATGTGCAGCAGCATGAGTGGAGAACAACAAAGTACACAAGAGGAAAAGAGCATTCAGTCAGAACAACAGATACAGAATAGGAAATATAGAAATGTAACCAAAACATTAAAAGCAAAAAAGAAGCTATAAATACTATTTATAACTGTGCTGAACATGTCAAAGGTTGGACAGTGGAGATACTTATGCTTAAATACATATTATCTACATACATAATAATTATATACACATATAGCAGCATTAACCTTT
This sequence comes from Siphamia tubifer, assembly GCA_020466265.1. Taxonomy (NCBI): domain Eukaryota; kingdom Metazoa; phylum Chordata; class Actinopteri; order Kurtiformes; family Apogonidae; genus Siphamia; species Siphamia tubifer. The sequence goes on along the minus strand of CM035793.1, from coordinate 19,384,904 downwards.
AACCCCTGACGTGGTTTAGTTTAAATATTCAGAAAAATTTTACCATATTCCTTTGTTTCATTTTATTTATTTTTTTACTTAGTTTTTACTGAATTTCCTTCATGGAACATGTGTCAAAAAAAAATTGATGTAAAAAAAAAAAAAAAAAACTACTGGGACCAAATTACAATACTAGTTATTTCTATCACTTTTTTTGTTGTTATGTTATTTATTATTTTGTCAATATTGGTTAGTTTTTAGTTAATTGTGTTACTTATTTTGTTTATTTTTTATTTTATTATTTTTGCTTTAATTTTATTTGATTTGTGTCTTACTTTCTTCATGTTATCTATTCTTTTGTTCATTTACTATTCATTTTTATTCATTTTATGGATCACTTTGGCTGTTTTTTTTTTTGTTTGTTCATTTTGTTGCTTATTTTATTCTTTATTGTTTGTTTTTTTTTACTGCAGGACTATTAAAGTCTCAGGAGTTAAAGGGTTAAAAACACATGGTCCAATCATGTGGTGTTATTTCCAGAAAATGATTTGCTCAAGAACCTATTTTGCATACGTTGCTCATGAGTTAACATCTGTATTTTTTTATTTTTTTTTTTCATTCCAGGCATGTGCAGCGTATGTATTATCATCCTTTAATGAATTGAAAATCAGACAGAGTCTCACTTGACTGGTCACTTTAGTTGTGGTCAGTAGCCTTTATAAAGACAGCCAAAAAAAATCCCAAAATATTTTTGCAGCTCAAAATACTTATGCTACAACAGAGAAAACATGCCAGTGGCAGGTTTGAGCCGCAGTGAAGTCGGTCGTCTATGCTGTCAACACGGTACATTTGGTCGTCTGAGCGATGAGATCCCTCAGGACTGGATCATGAGACTCAGTTCCATGCATCGTCACTGCGCTGTTTATTTGGAAGCCAGAGGTGGATACACCCAATAATGACTGATGACACTTTCAATGTCTGAATACCTGCAGTCAGTGACTGAATAAACATGTTCAGTTGATCATAATTTGTCCATAATTACCTCTGCCAAGGACGTTATGTTTTTGCCAGTTTGTTTGTCTGTCTGTTAGTTAGCAATAAAACTGAAAAAGCAATAATTTGTTCCTTGTGAAACTCTCAAGACATCCTGAAATTTTCATCAAAATCTGTCCATAAGTTTTTGAGTTGTCTGCAGGTGAATTATATCTGACCTTTAATAACTGTCAAAGTTTATCATGTGGCCCCATTGAAAACTTAATTGCCCACCCCTGCCCTCACTAATTAATTGAATATATTTTATCTCCAAATTTACATATTATTCTGACCTGTATGTTTTTCATGGTTCTAAGTATATTCAATTCAATTTAATTCAATTCTTTATTTATTTCAGACAGTGCAACAACTTATATGTCCATATATGTAAAAAATAGTAAAAACAAGGGTAATAATAAAAAAGTATTGTCCATATATGTATATATAGACATGTGTACAGATTATATAAGTGAGTATAGTTATTGCAGGTATAATTTGGAGTAGTTTGTGTTGTGGGGCCTAACAGCTGCAGAAGGAAAAACCTGTGATACTGCTTCTTCACACACTTCAGGTGGTATGAATGCCCTAAATAATCTCGACTTTGTATGAGTTTAATCAATAAAATCAAGTTACAATATGCTAGTTACCTTCTCAACATGTCATTGTTACTGTAAGAGAGAGAACCTCTGTCAACAAATCACTGCTATTTACACATAGTTTAAACATGTGATCATGTCATAAGTGATTCATTTGTGACTTGTATCATAATATAAAAAGTACAACTGTCAAAATGAATGCATTAACAGAGATTGATCCATCATCATGTTTAATCTAATTGAGCATTTAATACAATTAAGTCATCTGGAGCAGAATGACTGAAAATCTCTGCTAATGCATTTTGCAGTTTGGAGAGTCTTACTAGGATAATTTTTTACTTGTCCCATTGGCAGATTTTTTTTTTTTTTTGCTTAATTTAAGATTTTGTTTCTTGAATTAACTAAAATCTTGAATTAAGCACAAAAAAAACATATATTGAATTAAGCAAAAAAAAAAAAAACTTGAATTAAGCACAAAAAAAATTAAGCAACAATAAAAAAAAAATCTTGAATTAAGTAACAAGTAAATAAATAAAAAATCTTTAAGCAAAAATAAATATAAAAAATATATACCAATGGAACAAATGAAAATTATCTTGGTAAGATTTCTATAAATCCGATTTTCCAGATCTATTGTCTAAAAATAACTTCTTATATCACACTGAAAGTTATTTTTCGGTGATTCTGTCTGATTTGAAGTGTGATGACATACTGTATTTGGACTAGAAATGAGAAAAATTTAATTAAACATGAATGATATTTAATCATGACTAATCAAAATTAATCCACACAACACTTTAATTAATGTGATTAAAAAGTTTTAATTATTTGACAGTCCTGCTAGAAAGACCTGTCATAAACATGAGACCTCTGACATATTATAAAGCTACAACCTGCACCCTTATCTGCTTCAGCACATTCCTTCCTGAAGTGTACACTGAGCTCTGGATGGGTTTCTATACTCAGATAAAACCCACAGACCCATCAACAGTTAAAACCAACACTAATGTACATTTTTCTCACTCCTTTGATCCCTTCTGTTTCTAATTAATACTCTGACATAAGTAAATAATGGGAGATGTTCTTACTGTCGACAACAGGGGCACTGCGGTCGTTGACCTGTGTGACTTTCCTCAGTCTGGCTCCTTTCTGGATGTCAGCCAACAGGGCATTTCTTCCTCCTCCTCCTCCTCCTCCTCCTCCTCCTCCTCCAGACTGGAGCTTAGGAGGCTCAGACAGACACTGCCACACAAAGACAGAAAAAACATTTAATATAATTTGAACTAATTCTTTTGACTATTATTATTGGAGGTGTTTTTTTACAGTGGTTTTTAGACTGTTTCTACAGCAAACACTTTCCTTGTCCATTTCTAACCTTCTACGACTGCAACAAACCAGTAAAAAGTCAACATCTGCCGTAAAAAGGATTTGTATATTGTGCATTTTAGTATTTATTTATTCTGTTTTTAATCATGTTTTTATTTCATGTTGACTGTGCATCCATGATGTTTGTGTGAAACTAACTAACTAACTAACTAACTAACTAACTAACTAACTAAATAACTAACTAACTAACTAACTAACTAACTAACTAACTAACTAGCTAACTGTCTGTCTGTCATCAGTGTGTTCCTCTTTAAATGTTCTGGAATAAAACTAACTATAACATTTTACCACATGTGTGTTACTGATAAAGCAAACTCAAATCTTAAATGCTGCTTGGCTCAAGTTTCTAAGATAAGTCTTAGGTCAAAATGTGAAATTCTTAGAATTTGGTTTTAGTCCAAAGGAATATTGGTCTAAGATCTACTTCAAAACACTGTCTGCACATTATGATCCATTCACTTTACAGGTTCTTTCTAGTGGAATATTTACTAATCATTATAGACATGTACATAAACCACCATATATGTGGAATAACACACCTTCACATATATTAAAAACATGAGTTAACCAGAACTTTTGTCATTTGTTTTATGATTCATCTTATTAAAGTATGTATGATTTAACACATTTAATGTCTGAAAAAGATACTTTCTACAAAAAAAAAAAAAAAAGTAGAGCAATGTTATCAGTCAATCACTGTAGATTTTGCAGTGTTAATTTGGAGACAATTGGACCAAATACACTCTAGAAGAAGTTAAATAAACTCTCTAAGTGTTGATTTAACACTGCAAAATGTACTGTGTATAAGTACAGAATATAATATTTATGAAATGCTAAATATTTGCTCAGTCTGACTTGTAAAACAAGAGAATGCATATGTTCTTTGTTTTATATAACACGTACATAGAAGAGTTGACAAAAATACAAAAATAGGAAAGAATTTTTTTTCCCCCCACTGAATACAGTTTTGATTTCCCCTTAGACGGCTGATTAATGTGTCCAGGAGCTACCTAACTGTGTTATTGCACTGTGTCCCTGTTTGCTGGTGGAGACAACTCATTTAACATGAGGACACTGTGCGCCTGCTGTGGAAACATAACACTTGTACCGCTACTGAGAGTCTGCTGTCTGCCCTATTCTGTGTGTGTCTGTGTATTACCTCGATCAATAATGCAAGTAACCTGCAGGTGGTGGGTGATGGTCACTGAGAAGGATGATATAGAGAGTTAGAGAAACACAGAGGAAAGTAGTGTACATTCTCACCTGTGGCAGGGCAGCGATGGGTGGTGGTGGAGGTGGAGGGGGTGCCAGTGGAGGTGGAGGTGGAGGTGGAGGAGGGGGTGCAGGCATGCCTAACACTCAGATACCTGCAGGACACGATAATGCACACCCTATAAACACAAGCAAACACTGTCGCTGTCACAGTCATAGTGTCACCAAACAGCCTTGAGGGTTTTTTTTCCCCCTCTGTATCAGAAGCTGCTACTGTGTGAAGGGGCACACCAGTGACCTCTTACCCTCTTCCCTGAACAGGAAGAGCTTTCACCACCACACAACGCAAAAACAGGAAACAGAAAGCGCTCCATCCTCTGTGGAGAAACCCGACACATCCCCGGCCTCTGTCCTCCTCTTCTTCCCACAATGCCCTGTGGCCAAACTTTGGAGTTAAACAATGGAGAGTTTTGTGAAAAGTGCTCAACCCCTACTCTTCGGTCCCACGGTGACGAAAAGGCCTTCCTTGCAGTTACTGTGGCGTTTAAGTGAATGGAAAACACATTGAGGAAACTCCACAGGAAAACACCAGAGCATGCATATGCAGAGTGGACAAAACAGACTGGAGGTGTAAGTCTGTGCAGGATGCCTTCTGTTTATGTCATTAATCTGAAGAGGAAAACTGAAAGACAAAGTCATAATAAGTAAGTGTAATCAGCTAAAAATCTGTCCAGGAACAACTCCCTAAGACCTGACATCCCAGATTCTAGAGCAGCTGTCTGTCACAGCAGCCAAACACTGAAACAGCCTGAGGTTTGTACGTATTCAGTGTGGAATTTGCACATGCTCCTCCTTAGAAACTTAATAAAACACAGCAGAGAACTTGTTTTTGTAGAGACTCTGTTTCTGTCTACTTCTGGTGTTTGTCTGTGTACATGTGGGAACGCTTTCTGCTGTCTGTCCATGCAACTGGAAAACTGTCCTCGGTTACTATTTTTATACGTGTGTGGGACAGCCTGTGTGACACTGCCAGTGGAGATCAACACGAATACACTGGCCTCTGGTAAAGAACAGGTGGAACAAGCACGTCTTGCAACAGTTGCTGTTTTTCTTTGACCTGCGAAGTTTATCCTGAAGCAGAGAAGGACTGATGTGATACAAAGAAGCAGCTGCGGCTTATACAAAGAGTTTGGAACATTGTATAATCAAATGACTTGAAGATTCTATTTGCATTCTTAATAATAATAATAATAATAATAATAATAATAATAATAATAATAATAATAATAATAATAATAATAATAATAATTTGTGTATCTTTCTGAATTAATATGCCAACTATAAGAATTGAAACATCTTTTAAAACAGCTTAGATATACATGCAAGTATTGTTCTTGCATGTAGGTATATATGTAAACAGTGAATATCTTCAACATGTTCAAAAAGGTAGAATAACATAAATCTCATAAAATGTTTGTGATAATGTGGTGTATTTTTTATATATATAAATAAAATGTACCTGCATGTGACTCAGTATGTAGTCAATACACCTTGTCAAAACTCATTGGTGATGTTAATAAATAGGAATAAAAATTAAACATAAAGTTCTTCCAACTTTATATGTAGCCGTGTATATTATTTATTTTATCAATATTTTTTACAATAAGTAAAACAGCCAATAGTAGTCTATATACAAACATGCATTGGTTCTGTGCACTTGAAATGCTTCATACTAAATATGTAGGAATTAAAGGGAGGGAAAGTTTCTAAACTTATTGCATGCATGTAGCTGACTTACCTACAGAAAAAGCTGAAATCCACCTGTTTTCTTGGAGATCCCTCAGTCAGTGAGATACAGAGCAGTGATCTGGACTCAGTTGGCTCGTCATAGCGGGCCAGTGACAAAGTTTCAGTTATATTTAGTCAAAGAAAATCACCTTTTATCCAACTGTCAGCGAGAAAACTTTCATTCTTTACGAAAAATGTGAGGAAAAAGTCGTTTATGTAGTCATTTCACTTCATATGCGTCCTTAGAAGAAGAGCTGAAAAACGCAGATGTGATCGTGCACAATGGTCCCTTTATGACTCCGGCTGTTTACGGTTTATTCCCCTGTGTGAATGCTCTGCAGGAGGCGAACAGCGCCAAGGCCACACCTTAACGCCCCACGCGCAGCCCCGGGACCAATGGGGATGCAGAGGCAGGACACCCAACTTGGCCGCGCGTCATGATCCACAGTGATGAAGCTGCCAAGAGACTTTCCCCTCACCTTGAATTACAGTTGACATTATGAGCTTTATGTATGCATGAGAACTGGTTCTGAAAGGGGGGGGCAAGTAGTTTTCTGTAACAAGATCCTCCTCAATGGGGGGTGGGGGGTCTCATCCAGTGACGTTATTACATATTACCGCCCCCTGGTGTTCACAATATGGCATTACAAGCCACATGAATTGGAAATATCTGCATTTAATATTCAAGGTTTAGTATCTGTTTTCTTCCCACACCTTCATAGGGTAGAAGTAACTAAGTATAAGTCTTTACTTATTGTACTTAAATATTTTTTGTATCTGTATTTAACTTGAGTACTTATTCAAGCAAAGTGTCCCTACATTTTTACATAAATATCTGCAGTCTATTCTCCTTAGATAATCAGAATAGGCTCATTACTATTTAACACTAAATGGATGTGACAGTATGTAAAATAAATCTCTTGGGCAAGTGTGTGTGTGTATGGTGGGGGGGGGCAGTCGATGACCGAAGGAGCACAAGTTCAGGCCTTTTTTTCTTTTTTTTCTCCTTTTTTTTTTTTACAAACTTGTCAAACTCATTACTTTTAACATCCATGCCCACTAACCTGTATCTTTTAAATTTTCACTGTGAAAATTCATAGATTTTTTTAATCTATACCCACATGTTTTTGTATTTTATTTGTCAGGTGCCAGACCTGGTGGAGAACTCTGGTCAGTAACATTCACTGTAGAATTAGAAAATGGAAACTTTTAGGATTTTTGCTTGTTTAAATACATATTGTTTTATTGTACTTCATCGCGATTCAGAAGTTGTACTTTTTTACTTTTACTTAAGTGAAGGAGTTGAATCAGTACTCCTACTTTTATAACAGTAAAAGTACAGTAGCTGTACTTTTACTTACGTACTGTACAGAACGTGAGTACTTGTTCCACCTCCGTACATCTTTACTAAAAGAACTGTGTTATAGGATTGTTTATAGTGATTATGTTCTTTTGTTGCCCAAAAGCCTTCCCTCTTGTTGTAAAGGTACAAAATATACACATACATACACACCTCAAAACTTTAACAGTGACAAAGGAATGCAGTGACACAAGCACACTCCTCCCTTTTACTGTCAAAACAGGACAATTTAGGCCTGACCTCCATCTCAGGTACTCTGTAAATGCCACTTAGCCAGTGTAATTGCCTTTTTAAAACAATGTTATAATTACACACCATGTCCACTTACTCTTCTTATCTTGTTAGTTTGTTAAATAGGATCAGATGCCAAATTAAAACACAATGATTCTGATGCTTACAGTCTTATTGCAAGTGTAAAATGTTTTCATTCTTGTTTTTTTTTTGTTTTGTTTTTTTTGTGTTTGCTGTGCAATAGCGTGCATTCAGCCAAGACGACTTACACCTGAAAGAGAAACCAAACAAAGCTCTGCCCTTAAAACTTCCTTGTGTTACGTGTTTGTATGTGTGATTGGACATGATTCATACAATAATAGACAGAATTAATCATATTTATTTCTCGTGTTTTGCCTTCATTACATTCACAGATTATCTAAAATACAGTAGTCTTCTACTGTATTAAGCAAACTACATTCTTTGGCTGCTTGGCCACACATCATTCATTTGAACACTTCATTTTAACTTCAATATCGGTAGTTTGTTGAGGACCCATTACTGTTAAAAAAAAACAAAAAAAAAACATTTTAGATTCCTTCCTTCATTAAAAAATACATAAGGCTTTAGCTGGTGATAGTTAACTCCTTCATATCCTAAACACATTGGTGCATTGTACTTAAGGCTGCTTGCAAGCATGTTGTAATTTCTTCCACTAACTGATTTTTCTACACACAATAAACCAGAACACCTTCATAAACATCCTTCTCACCACATAGAATCAACATTCTTGTAATAAAAGCATTTTGTAAATCATGTAAACATCATATGGACAATAATCTCCTGAAGCAGATCTCACTTTGTCTTAACAGAAAACAGCATTCATGGTACGTGTCTCCCACTGAAATTTGACTAACAGTCCAATCACAATGACACTGTCCACGGCTAAAAATGGACACCATGGGACATTAATTACATTGAGCTCCTGAGCGCTCACTACATGACTTCTTTGTCTTCTCTTTTGAATTGTGGGTTGTGGTTGTTGTTGAAAAATGGTTGATTAACCAACATTAAAAAAAAAAAAAAAAGGGTATTTTTCTACAGCAGTCTGACACAAGCCCTTCAGCAAACATCCAAAACTATATTCTTGTCTAATTTCATCAGCTGCATGTTAAATATATGCAACTGTAATCCTGTTGCATCGGGCTAAAAGTTGAATGCTCCTCTTCATCAAAACCAAAATGCATGTCTCAAAAGACTGAGGCACCTTCATGATATTCTGTCTCCTTCTATTTCAGTTCAAGCATTTTTATGAAGGAGTCTTTGATCATATCCTCATCCTCGTAGCCATCATCGCATGTCCTCCTTCCCTGACACCACATTCTCTGTGTCATTCTCCTGAATGGGAAGGCTCTGGCGTTGCCTCCGCCTCTCTTTAAAGCGACCTGAGCGAGAAACCCTCATGTTTCTACGACACGTTTGCTCATTGAAAACCGAATCCAGGGGGGAATCATCGAAGGTTTCGTCACTGAGCAGATTGGTGTTATTGCTGGGATCAGATGGAGACACAGACTGGTCAGTGGTGGTCTTAGAGGCTGCAGGGGTGGGATCTTTGGGCTTCTCAGATACTGCAAAAGGATCAAAGTCTGGACCAAACACATAGGAGCTTGCATCTTTGGAGCCTGTGTCCTTGGAACCTGCATCCTTGGTGCTTCCACTCTTCCTCTTTGGCAGGAAAGACCTCCACCATGGAATCCTCTCTGTCATCTTCGACTAGAGGAAACAAGAACAGGAATGCCATTAGTCTATCAGCTGTTTCAGAGTCATGTTTTGGTTGTGAGATCATTCATTTACATTTACCTACTCTTTCCTCATCTGCTCCCATTTGTGCAATCTTACAGAAAATATCAAACACTGTTCTTTTGTAACATAATGTAGCCGTGTTATAAATCTTTAATAAATTGTTTCTTGATGTTTCTTATGTGTGTTCTGGCATTCATTCTGCTCCACGCCTTCATCCTCACCCTCATCATCCATCAAACATCAATTAAAATGCCTCACCTTTTATGTGAATCTATTTGAAAGGAAGGGCCATTTTCAAAAGGTGAATCAACTTCTCACCATCTAATCCTAGGAATAACCAGTGTAACCATGTTCACCTTTTCTGTAAAACTGGTTTAATGAGTCGTGAGAACAGATGAGTAAAACTAAGCCGTGATTCATAGTTGAACAATGCGCAAAAAAAAAGCTTTAATGGACACTTACCTGAGCTCGAACAGGTGGAAGGGAAACTTAAAACGACCCAAAGCACAATGTACAGACTTTAGATGGTGATGAGGTGTGAATCCACAAGGACCGTCCAGTGTCCTCCTCCTCCTGTTCTGCTTCTTCTGTCCTCAAGTAGTTGAAGTGAGACAACAATCCTTCAGACAAGCGCCACCGTATCCATGTTACGCACGAGCACAGACTCCTCACATCACTCTCCCACAGTCACTTAAACATTTTCCTCAGGTTGTTTCTTGTCAGTCTCTTTATTCTTCTTCAGCAGTTCGTAAGAAAACCACCAATGAATTTACACATTTATAAGGAGCGGCTTTCGTCTACTGGACCTGCAGGTTTCCGCCTCCGAAACTCTCCAAGTAGCAGCACCTGTCCTCACTCCTGATTGGATGAAATCGCAGAGTCGGTCACGTGAGCATTTCTCAGGTGAATTGACTGAAAACGTGGGTGGGGCTACCTGTTGCGTGGCAACATACCCCATGGGAGCGTGCGCCTCTTCAGTAACAGATTAAAAAAAAAAGGAGCCTTTGTATCAGGAGAACCCAACCCAACACATAGAGCTAAATTAATTTTGGACGCCCAGTTATTTGGCCTATTATACCGTGATGCAAAGGAATGGAATGGGATAGTCAGACAGCTATTCAGCCCATGTGGGACTACAATAATAACTGACCAGAAATAAACAAAACAACCCCGGATCCGCCCAGCAGTGCACACTGTGGCATCATGGGCTGAGGTTGGATCCCATGATGAAAAAACTCATTTTTCAAGTATGCGTGCGACAGGAAAAAGGCAGGACTCTCAGTAGACAATGTTACCATAGTAAAGGTGCAATTGTATGTTTTGTAGGTTCATATTATCTGAGAGGAGCAGTTTGGTCTGGCGCCACTTTCAGCTGCTCAGGTAACTAACTTTGGCTCAAATGATGCTTTTGTCCTGGAAGATTCATGTCCAAGTCCAGCTCTGGAGTCAGTTCTGTGTTTTTCCTCTCTTTTAATAATTAATACAATAGAATGACAGTAATCCCCAAATGTGTATGCGCACACATATACAGTCTAATGTACCTGTAATATAGTGTTTTCCATTAAGTTGGAATAAATTATTTAGTCGTCTTCTTTTGCAATGATCTTACTTACGGTGATTCAGTTTGTTATAATTTAATCTGGTCAAATGTTATTAGTGATGCATATGAATAGGAATAAATAGAGGAATGCATCTAAAAACAAATTTATTCAATCTTTATGGTGTATAGACATACACCTGTGTGTGTGTGTGTGTGGGGGGGGGGGGGGGGGGGGCGGGGGGCAAGTAACTCCTGTGTATATCATGTGACTAAAACAGACAGAAAATAAAACATAGAATGAATAAAAGCATTGTTTTGGCAGTGCAATGACATAAATATTAACTGAAGTGAAACATGAAAAATGGATGGATCACCTCTGAAATTAAACTTCTATGAACAATTTTTGTTATCATTATATCTGTCCCAACAAGTGTACCTGTATTTCTACCAGGCATTAAAATGAACAAAAATTTAAGGAAAAAAAGGTTATTCTAATATGATTTTCCTGAATGTAGATTTCTTACATGTGCTTTTTAATTAGAAGTATTGTTATTATAATAATAGACTGGGTTTGCTTAGGTTTAGTTTAAGGTTTTTAATAGTTGCTCTGCAATAAACACTAAAGAAAACACAAGACTTATTTTGGGAGGGGATGCTATACTGTTACTCATTGACATGATAATGTATAAAACCAATAGACAATGCCTGAAAACATCATTGTGTTATATTTTACTTGAACTATCTGACTTTTGAGTTTTCCATAAATTTCGCCTTTTGTCTAAAATCCACCATACACTCATACACAGAAAATCCAATTGTGTAAAAATTGCATTAAAAATAATTTAAATAAACAAACTGGAAAGTGTTTGTCACACTGATGATAAATATAGACATTTTTACACACAGTTGGAAGAGTACTGTTTATGTTAATGATGGCTCTGCTCATATCAACTGGTTCTTACTTCACACTAAACCATTAAGCTTAATGACAGGATGTTGATATGATGCACCACAGTAGTATTCACTTATTTACTTATTGTTTGCATGTTTCTTTCTCCTCTGAATTTGAGGTTTTGTTTTTTTAATCACAAAATCAACCTATAGATAGATAGATAGGTAGGTAGGTAGGTAGGTAGGTAGGTAGGTAGGTAGGTAGGTAGGTAGGTAGATAGATAGATAGATAGATAGATAGATAGATAGATAGATAGATAGATAGATAGATAGATAGATAGATAGATAGATAGATAGATAGATAGATAGATAGATAGATAGATAGATAGATAGATAGATAGATAGATAGATAGATAGATAGATAGATAGATAGATAGATAGATAGATAGATAGATAGATAGATAGATAGATAGATAGATAGATAGATAGATAGATAGATAGATAGATAGATAGATAGATAGTTCCACCAGTATCCAAAGACTTGAATGAAAAAATTCAAACACAATAGTAAAACACTTTAAATTTCCAAAACGACTCAGTACAAAGGAGATTGTTGTTTTAAGAGAGTCTGTACAAAGGTGTGGAAAACCTGTTGATCCACTAAACCTATTAATGCATGTGAATAATTGGTGTAAAATGTAGTTTATCTTTTCTTACATAGTGAACATGGAAACACTGTCGTCATCTACAACAGGGGTCTCAAACTCCACCACAGGTTCCAATGCAGCCCCTGGGATGAGTTTGGAAAGTGCAATAATTCCACAGTCAAGGCTGTTGAAGTCTTTTTAGTTCAGGTTCCACATACAGACCAATATGATCTACAGTAAAATAATAGCATAAAACCTCAAAAAAATAATAACTCCTCATTTTCTCCTCGATTTGATGTGAAAAAACATTTGACATTATGTTGACAGTGACAACTTCAAATTGTTATCATTGGTTTTAGTTTAAAAAATAACATGAAAGAATGAAAACATTTACATCTACAAACTATTAGAAAATGTGAATAACCTGAACAAGTATCAACAACATGAAATGTTTAAAGAAAATTAAGCACAATTTTAACAATTTCTTGTTTCTGTTACTCAGTGTTTAGTGTCTTTGTAGATCTGATCATTGGTGGACATGTCAAGTTGATAAGTTGAGGCAAAATATTGTTAAAATTGCATTTATTTTTCTTAGGAATTCACAGCAGGGCAGTGCTATCGTGCAGTGTTTAACACTGGTATGGTTCAATTCCCACACCAGACCTTTCTGTGTGGAGTTTGCATGTTCTCTTCATGTCTGCGTGGGTTTTCTCCAGGTACTCCAGTTTCCTCCCACCATCCAAACACATGCACTGATAGGTTAAATGGTTAATCTAAATTGTCCATAGGTGTGAATGTGAGAGTGATTATTTGTCTATATATGTTCAGCCCTGACATGAACTGGAGACTCACACAGGGTGTACCCCGCCTTCACCCATTGTAGCTGGATTAGACCCCCGGTGAGGATAACAAGACGAGGTTATTCACAGCTGTTTTGTTTGGATAGTTTCTAATAGAAAATATTTTCTTAGTTTAATGGGGTTTTTTTTGGCCTAAATCAAAGGCAAAAATATGGAGGCTATTCCATTATTTTACTGGTTTGTCCCACTAGAGATAAAATCAGGCTAAATATGGCCCCTGAAAGATACTGAGTTTGGGACCCCTAATCTCCAACACTGATTCACAAGTACAACCCATGGAGTTGGAGCAATGACAGTGTTTTGTTTATGTTCAGTTAATGATATATTTTACTGAGAAAGTCATTTTTTCTGCAGTTTTCTCTATTTTTGATATAATTACCCTCAACTTAAATCTTAGGTTTTTGAACATCTGCATGATCAGTGAATTAAATACAGGAAAATACCTGATTCATGGTGATGAAATGCAAAATATAGAAGATTAGATTGTAATAATTGATGATAAATCACAGAAAAGTTATATATAGAGAACATTTCATTTGGGAAGTGGTACAAAAGTAGCCGTGGGTCTGTATGTATTGAATATGGGGCCAATCCCGTGCCTACTGTAAGTGACGTCAAGGAGCATGTTTGGTTTTATAAACTATACAGTGATTCAGAGAGATTTTAAAGACATTTTGAAGGTGTAAATACTGAATATGAGTGATGTTGGTCAGTTTATGACCTTATACTAGTTGTCTTATTGTATATGTAAAAATTTTTAATGCTGCTTGGAGACTGTTGTCATGCCAACTGATGAGGAAGTAGATGACAATGTCTCATAACACATTAAGGTTGAAATGTTGAATATCACAGTGATTATGAATATTTATTTAATACCCATAATACTATTGGATCATTGCTGAATGAATAGGAACTCTGAGACATGATGTAATGCTGTGGAAAAACAGTTTCTCTCACCTAAGGAATCCCTGGGTGAGTGGTTTCTGTGTGGAATGGTGCCAACGGGGAAGACTCATTCATAACAGTCATAGCAGGTATTCACTGACTGACTGAAACAGAGAGAAGAGGAAGGATCCGGGAATACCTTTCACTCCAAAGTTACAGTGAAAGTTGATGTGGTTACAGGAATGCGTGTCATTTCTGTCTCGGTTTTTGTCCACAGTGGCCTGCATACCTCAGGGACTCCCTGTCTGGTTATCTCCTGTCCCAGTTGAAGTCGAAACTCCACAGTCATTCTCTCATTTCATTACATGGAATGCACTGGACTTTATCCGACCTCATGTATACATGTAAGTATCGATGCAAAAGACACACATTCTTCAAAAAAGCTATAACAGATAAATGCACATATACATAAATTCATGTCACTTTGTAGCTGATAATGGACTGTTATGACATTAGATGTTAGTTTGTCTGGTATTATCACTAGTATTATCTATTGGAAAGTAAAGAAACCCAGGTGTTTCAGACTAGAAAACAGGATTAAGGAGTGTTTGGTCTAAAAGGAGAAGCAGTTTAATAACAAGAAGAAATTGATTTGCACATAAATATGTTAGTGCAGATCAGGTATTAAGAACAGATCAGTTACAGTAATGACATAAACTCACTGATATGAAACTAAAACATTAAAACTCATGAATATACAAGAGAACAACTGTAGAAGAACTGTCCACTGTAGTGACCAATGTGCATCAATGGATTAATTTACTGGGTCCTGACATCATGCCTCATACATTCCTGGATTATAATGGCAGGTTTTTATTTCTTTCACAAATGAGATTCTATATTTGAAAAAGTTATTTTTAGGATGACTGCTTTGATCTTCATTTTCAGCTATTTTTCTATTTACACAGCTCCACACCACTTTACATTTCCTAAATCATTCTATAATGTGTGTTTGTTTCCAGATTTTAGGCAAATTCTCCCATTTTTCAAGTATCTCACTTCTATAATATTTTTTTAAAAAAAACTTGAATTAAACAAAAAAACTCTTGATTTAAATGCACTTGGTAAGATTTATATTTTTGTTGTGTGTTCACTATTACAACCATCACAGCCTCATTAACAATAGGAGCACCCAGGATGCATTGAGCTCTTGATGGTAGAGGTGAGAGATGGTAAATGTGTCTGCTCTGCTCCTTATGGACTCCATTGTTTTTCTTTAACTCTTTTTCTCTACCTTTAGCATATTTGCTTTTTATTGCATTTATCCAACTAATCAGATGTTGATTTGTCTGCAAAATCTCTTTTACACACACAAAAATAATATTATAGTTGTAATTAGCGTGTATGTAGCTGGTTCTCCAAAATTCTATAAAAATAAAACATTTTACAAGTAAAATAATCTCAATTCTTTGTGAATTCTCTAGATGTTTAGTCAAGTGAAAGCATGTTATCTTCTGTATCATCTGTCAGTTTTACTGTACCTCTTCAATATTATCTCTCAGTCAACATTCCTCTACATAAACCACTGGTAGACTTGTTGCTTTTTTGCTGAATGTTGATTATTAACATCACCCAAAGCAAATAAAGAATGCAACCAGAGGGAGATTTGTTTTAGATAGAGTTGTCCTATATATGTTTAAGCATGTTTTTGTATGATTTAAAGCATTTTAGTTTAGGGGTCACATACAGACTAATATGTTATAAATTGCACTGGATCAGTAAAGTAATGTAAATACTTAGATAAGAACTTATAAATGAAGTTAACTCAAAAGATTTCTGTTATGTTTTCTAGTGAAAAAGTCAAATTCTGTAATGAAACTGTTTACATCTACAAACTGTAGTGGAACACGACAAATAAATATGAGCAACTTGAAAAAATCTTAAGAAAAACAAGTGCAATATTAAGAATATTATTCCTTAGTTTATCATTTTTACATGTACATCACAGCTTATAGATCACAAACATTTAGTAACGTGCAGAATATTGGTAAAATTCTACATACTTCTCTTAAAACATGTAAGATTATTCACATTTTTTTGTAAAAGGCTAGTCTATAAATGTAAACATTTTTGTGAAATTTAACGTTTACTTTTACACTAAAACAAGAAGAAAAAAATTGCAGTTATTGTGAAAGTACTTTACTGGTCTGACTCACTTTAGATTGAATCAACTAAAATTATTTTAACTTCATTGATTATTGATATTTTCAGTGTAAATTTTACATTTCATAAATGAATTCCACAGAGCAGCTTGGACCCATTGACCCCAGACCATATAGTTGACTTAAGGTGTCGCACTTTTGAGGGAAGGATTTCATTGGGCAAAAAAAAAAAAAAAAGATTTTGGGGGTTGGTAAATACAAAGTATAGAAATCAGTGACATTTTAATCAAAAATAATACTGCCCTACAAAGCAGAAAGGCAGTAGCTGCATTTTTTTGGTGAAAATTAGTTATTGTGTTTTTTACAACATTCAAAGCATTCTTGGTCATGTAATAAAATATCTCATCTCAAATGTCTGTCGTTTTGGAGAAAATCGGTGGGTGTTTGTACAGTAACTGCAAAAAATACTAGTAAAGCAAAACAAAAATACAGTAAAGACCTTTACTGTGTTCTTACCAATGTCCATTTAGGACCCTGACCCAATAGTTTACAATCAATCCCTGTATTAAACTGAAACAGATTATGGATTTATTGTATTTTCTACAATATAAGGTGCACTGTCAATGAATGGTTTTATGAAGGTTTTTCATCTATAAGGCGCATTAAGTGAAGTCAAACTCATGAGATAAAAATTTCAAAACGATGAGATAAAAAGCCAAAATTATGAGATAAAAAGTCGGAATTCCCCGTCACTAAGCACTACCAGAATTAATCCATATATATGAGACGCACTGTGTTTTTTATAAAATTTGTAAATATTCAGTAACAATACTGCCTCATGTCCAATAACCTATCTACGACTACTGTGGCTGAACAACGAGAGAACTTTAAGGTCATTTTTCTCAGTTTGGTGTCTGTACAGTTACTGCCTTTTTACTTTATAGGGCAGAATACTTTAAGAATAGTTACTATTAAAATCTATTATCACTGGTAAAATTCTGCTTATTTTTAAACAGTAACAATTGCTACTAGGAATAATATAATAACATCTATTCCATAATATTGTGACATGTTGGAAGAGCAGCTGGGGGGATTTCCCAGCATGCATTGGGACAAACTACTGTATATGGGACAGTTTTTATGTGTTTATATAGTGTTCTGAGTTGATAAGAAGTGTTGTTCTTTTTATATAGCATAGTTATGGTGTGTTTTTATCTTTATTTAATTATTTATTTATTTGAAATATTTGGCTCTCATTCTACTCATAGTTCTTTCAATACAAATTTGTTTTCTGGTATTGATACTACTAATGCAAAGTAATGTTGTGCCCAACCCTAAATGACATAAATGACCATATTTCTATTAACAAATAAGAGTTACTATTACTCATCTTTTATGTGTGATTAGTTGTGTCATCTAATGGGATATGTGTAGTGGATTTGGCCTCATTTATAAAGCTGTTAAAATTAGACACATTTGACACAAAATATGGGTTAAAATCTACTCAGCCAAAATGACTGACAATTGTTACCTCACTTTTATTGAGTAGATTATATAGGTGTGTTTTTACAGTGTACTGGCAAAAGAATATTGAAACAGTAACTGGAGTCGCATACTTCCTCCATAACTTTCTATAATGTGACAGAACAGTTGACTTTCCTGAGGATATGAATAACTGAATAACAGCTCATTGTTTTTTTTTTCTTTTTTCAACATGCAAGTGACAACAACAATCATTTGTAAATTTCTGACGAGATCTATATTTACACACCTAGTATGTGTCAGAGGCTTAGACTTGCTCTGGACAAAAACACTGACATGAGTCATTATTTTGTGTATAAACAGTTGTTCATGGTTCAGGCTATACATACCAATCCATACACTGCAAAAATATTTTTTTTAATATCAAATCAAATCAAATCAAATCAAATCAAATCAAATCAAATCAAATCAAATCAAATCAAATCAAATCAAATCAAATCAAATCAAATAAACAAACAACTGGTTCGATTCCCACACCATGTTGCATGTCTGCGTGGGTTTTCTCCAGAGGTCGAAAGTAAAAGTACTTCATTACTGTACTTAAGTAGATTTTTTTTAGGTATCTGTACTTTACTTGAGTATTTCTTTTTCTGGCAACTTTTTACTTTTACTCCCTACATTTTTGCATAAATATCTGTACTTTTACTCATGACATTCTCAGAATAGACTCATTACTTACAAACTAAACAGATGTGACAGTACAAAATAAGTCACTTCAGAAAAATCAGCGGAGGAGAGAAACTAGGACTTTATATATTATAGTTAAATGATTGTTATCTCACAATTTTTACTTTTTATTTTGACTTTTGATTTCACAGTTTTTACACTTCATCTTAACATTATGCATTTTTGATCTCGTATTTATAACTTTCTTTTAAAATCGCATGATGATTTTTTATCTCAATTGTGACTTTTTTTTTATTTTTCCTAAATCTCCTGCCCATACCTACAAAACTGAGTGTGAACTGAACTTTTTAGATCCAATACTAAAAGACTAATTTAGACATACTGTACTGTATTTCTTCTCAGGATGTACCTAATGATGAGCTCAAATAAATACTCTTACTCTGAGCCATCCCAAAATTAAAGATTTTTTAAAATAAAATACTGAGGGCAAAAATAAAACATAAAAAGTTACCTATAGATATCAGTGTTTTGGATGTGGAAAACATGGCTGGAAATGGTCTTATATAGTGCATTAAATTTGATTGTCCTGGTTTTTTTTCTATTCCAAGCATGTGGGTTTTTCATGAATCTCAGTCTCATTCCAGGTTTTGGGTGTAACTCTTTGTGTTCACATGTATTATATGCAGAACCTGACCAGTTAAATGCATATAAACTGCCAATGATTTTACAACAGTGGCCTTTTTTTTTTTAAACATTCTGCCTTTCATAATTAGTTCAATTTCCAAAAAATGCACCTGTGAGACAATAAGGGGATATTTAAAATAAATAAATTAATAATAATAATAATAATAATAATAATAATAATAATAATAATAATAATAATAATAATAATAATAATAATAATAATAATAATAATAATAATAATAATGTGTAATTTTCATGTCCTTTTGATCATATTGTACACAGACTTTTGTACTATATAATATAATATAAAATACAGAAATATCAAAATGTGTTTAATTTGAAAGTCACTTCAGAGGGAAAATCAGTGGAGGAGAGAAACTAAGACTTTATATATAGTTACACATACTGTTATCTCTGTTTTTTATAAAAAAAAAAAAAAAAAAAAATGCTTACCATATGGTTTGAAAGTTTAGCCTCATGTCCTGTTTTTAGAACCAGTTTCATGGAACGACCCACATTTAAAAATCTTAATTCAATAAATCTTGTCAAATGAAATGATTATTCTGCATGGACAGATACTTCACTTGTTTTAAGTACCTTTTTCCTCAGATTTAGTGTTTTTATCTTGTTTTTAGATGCTCCTTTTTTTGCAGTATGCTTGTGTTTTTGTACGTGATGGTAGAGATACGTTTGCTTCATGCTTGTGCCATGTGCATATGAGTCCATTGGAAGATGATGAACCTGAAATTCTCTTTCTGTCATTGTACAGTATTGAACAACTGGTTGAACCAAGGCGTGATAACCATGGGAAAAGGAGCAGGAAGGCAGCCCGTTGGACTGGTAGAGTCAGCTAAGACAAAGCTGTGAGAGGAAGTGAGCAGCTACTGTAACAACACACCAGCACAGATCTGCTTGAGTGGACATCTCATTTCAGACCGTGGGTTACAGCTGTGATATTTTAGGAGTCAGAGTGGGAATTGTATTAATAAAGCCTCAAACTGGTGTGTGTTTTTCTGGAGCCTTTGGGTGGAGCGGGTCAGGTTCTGTCCCTGTGAATGGAATGAGTTTCGATGCAATTCATTGTGCGCATGTGTTTGATTTGATGATTGTACTGTTTAGCTGGTTTTTCTTCCATGCTTTTTGTGTATTAAATAGTAAAGCTTCAGCTGAAACTTGTGCTGCACGTCACCTGTGATTAGTGCTGTCGAGATGAAACCCTGTGGAATGCAGAAAGGAATCCAAACATAACTGACCATTTTCTCTGTATTTGTTTTCCACTGTGGATTATTTTCTGGACCAGACCTCCAGACAAACACAAACACAACTAGCATTTATGGGTTACATTTTAGGAATTATAATTATGAGGCCCTTCTGTATGTGACTTAACTTTTAAAGACAAAGACAGATTAGGAAAAAAAAAACGTTTTATTTGACTGAAAGTCAGAACAGAATTGAGGGTTGATCCAGCAATGTTTTTTAGGCCTAAAGTGGAAAATTATTTAAATATAAAACTGAGTGAACATCAATACTGCCTAACTGCACACACTCACATGCACACACATGTGCATGCACACTAATACACACACACACACACACACACACATGCACACACAGTCACATGAGGACCAAGTTTGTAATCATCACTTGTAGGTAAATGTATCTTTTTTTCCCATAATAAATGAATAAAATATATTAAAATTAAAATAAATAAATTCAATTCAATTCAATAATAATCAATAATCAATTAAATAAATCCTTTTTTTTTTTTTTTAAATAAACACACCTTCAGATGTTTGAAAAGTACATGTTTCTCTTTCCACCTGTTTCCTCCATACTGTATGGGAACTTTTGAAAAAAAAAAGTTAATGTGTTTATATCATTTGCACACATTTCCATACTTCACACAGATTTATATTTTACTCGTGGGAACTGACATTTATATTTAACCCTCGTGGGGACCTGAATTTTTGTCCCTATGGTGTTAGAGGTCCCCATAGTGTGACTGTAAACAGGTCAATGTCCCCATAAATAAAAAGGAACACACACACACACACACACACACACACTTTCAGCACAAAGTAAGAAATGTTTAGATATTTGTTTCATATATTTGTGTCAGACTTTTCCAGATGACATTTCAGATTTCACTGGGGCTTCAGTCCTGTTTTTATTGCTGACTCGAAATGAATAAAGTCAGACTCACTTTTACACCAGGAGTTTTCTTTCTAATGATATATAATGTACTGTGTATTTGCTGAAAAGTGTAATGCAACATCTTCTTTCCAAGACATTTACAAGACATTTACAATAATAAATATAGTGCAGTTTTTTCCCAGGAAATATGTGAATAAAATCTACTCCTCTGTGTAAACTGACAGTTTATTTTCTCTACAGTATTTGTTTTATCCAATTCCAAAAAGTCTAATTATATTATATCTAAATGTGTTGTATGCGTGTGATCAGACACTTTTCCTCTTTCCAACTGCAGCAAGAATTAAATCAATGATTACCCCACGTTTCATGTGAAAGGTGTGTCAGTAAATAATTGAGACAGGAATTCACTTTAAATTCCACAAAGACAGCTGATGTTTACAGATCTTTCACTGTTAATGCTAGTCAGTATTCTAACTGCATGACACTAGGTAATATAGAATATACTTTCACCTATAGATAGGCCTAAATTTATTCCTCATTGTCACCATTTCAGGAAAAATAGCAATAACTGAACCAACAAAACTGAGTTATGACAGATTCTACTCACAGAATTTTTCATTGGCCATGTGTCACAGAACCATACAAACACTGACGTTCCTTCAAACAAATACAATAGTTTCTAATATATTTTTCTTCTACAACTGATTTAATAGTACAGTAATGTGAAGACACAAAAATAATGCTAATAAACATTAATATACATTAGTAAATAAACATTCAATAAGACAGAAACAACACACTTTTGCAATTATGACTATTAAACTTTGCAAAACATAGATTATGATAGGCTACATAATTTCAATCTGTCATAAATTACATCAACCACAGCTCAAAACTATACAATAATACGATCCACAAAAAACATCCAGTGAGGAAATATTAAAGCAATACACCCTCAGTATGATAATTACCTTCAGTAAATGGACTTTTCTTTTTTTTTTCTAAGTAAGAATATTTAAACCTGCAGCTATTATACAATATTTAGGATATGAGGTACCTGTTAAAGCATTGTACAAGTAATGATAGAGAGCATTTCAGAAATCATATAGAACTCAAACAATGCTATTATTGTGCTCTTCCTTGAAATATAGATTTCTAGTTAGTTTTTCTGTTATAGTGATTCTCCAAAGGTACTAATGGCAAAAGTGCATGTTTACAAAACACCCAGCAGAGGGCACCAGGTCAACACATTGTTTACAAGCTGCAGTAAAAAAAAAAAAGTAGACAAATATAATTATTAGAATTATTTTAGTCCTATTTCAGACTGAAATAGGACTAAAAGATAAGATAAAAATTATAATTTTTATAGTATTGCGTTGATACTGATTTTATTTACATCTTCATGTCTCTCCTTCTTTTCCTTTTTCTTAACAATAAATTAAATAAAATTATTATTATTATTATTATTATTATTATTATTATTATTATTATTATTATTATTATTATTATTATTATTATTATTATTATTATTATTATTATTATTATTATTATTATTATTATTATTATTATTATTATTATTATCTGAAATAATGAACTCTGATGTGCAGACTCCGGTACAGTAGGTGGCAGTGTGCACCTTTTACCGTTGGTTATAATCCTTTAATAAAATGAGAAAAGAAGCCGAAGCCACCATCACTTATGCAATGTAATGTTTAAGTAACCAAGGTTGTCATCACAGAAGAACAAGAAGACAGTATGATTAGGATTTGCCTAAAATAGATTTTCATCTCATTTCGACACCAGCCGTCTGTTGTCTTCTTCGGTGGTATGTTCTTCTTACCGATTTACCGGCATTTAGCATAAGCCGAGCTAGTATGCTAACATCACCCGCATGACAGAGGAGGTCATACAGAAGTCCATCTGAAATGTTAACTTTAATAATATAAACTCTAATATCACAGTAAACGGTCATTTGAACCAATGAAGCTATTTATCGTTTACTTTATTGTCTTAAAAGTGTCAAAACGGGCTGTTGAAAATATAAATGCCATTTAAGGTGAGGTCTTGGGACACATTTTTCGATGTAGCTAGAGAACATTTATATATGCAGATGTTGAGCTAAAGTAGGTGGTTATGTGGACGGAGTTTGGTGGATACGTCACTATACTGAGGCTTCCATACGACTACATGTTCAACTAACGTGAACTTAAAAGTGTAAAACATTAACAGACATTTGACAGATAACGCGATACTTTATCTGATTGAATCAAGGTCGCGATGAGGGTCCCGAGTATCCTCATATCAACCCTCCGAAGCTTCAGCCTGCCGAGCACCGGAGCTGGTCTGGTCCGAACCCGGATGTTGAGCTCCTTCACCAGGTAAATTCCATCCAGGATCCCCTGGCTCCTGTTGGCAAAAAGGAGAAGTCTAAATGTATGCAGGACAGTCCAACAGGAGGCTTTTGGACATAACTTATAAAACTTTTCATTTCGGTGTAATTTCAACTTTATTACTTGAATGAAAAATACATTTGAGAAAGTTAAACCTTCAGTAAATGCTTTCAAACATTAGTAATTAATTTTAATATATGATCTCTGTATCATTTTGAACAGTTTTTTTTAATAACATATTTTTTCTCATTTTATATTTGTTATTGGAAGTGTATGTCTCCTTTTGATGTAAGGTAAACATGTCCACATATTTTCACTATTATTATTTTGACATTTCACATCAACAGCTTGCTAACAATTAGAAACATAGCTCCACTTCATCTTCATAGGATCACTTAAAAGCTACACAATCTCATCCTAAATACAGATTTGATGGTAAAAAAAAAACCTCCTTTGAAATAGAGAACTAGTTGCAGATCCCACCAAACCACATATAAACTTCATAATGCATTGGACACAGGAAAACGGACAACTGCTGGGAGTTCCACACTCAGGGGGTTACGTCACAACCCTATAATCGGGAGAAGTTTTCACTGGCTGGAGTAATGGCAAGAAATCGGAGGTGTTAGATCAGCAGCGTAAAGTAGCTGGACTGACTGAAATGTTAAGTGTAAATATTCCAGTGTGATTCTTTGGGCTGAGGTGTTTCAGCTGGGTGCAAAGTATATTGGAAGTAATTTGTGCAAACGGGTTAGTTTTTACTGTCTGTTGACAGCTGTCAGATCAAAGTCCACCTCCCCACATTGGACCGCCTGAACTCTGCCAGAGAATAAGACAATAAACCGAAACAATCTCACTTTTTTAACAGGTGTATGTTCTCAAAAGGAAAAATGGACCATCTCGAGAGGACAGCAAGCAACTACAGACAAAATGTAAGTTGATAATTTGCTGCATAATCTATTACCTACTTTACTTTTTAACCTCCTTAAACACAAGTTCATTCAATTTGTTTGGTGACACAGGCTCTGTATCCAGCTGAAGTATGCGGCATTATAAATGAGTCGGACACAGTGAAACGACTGAGAATAGCTGTACACCCAGATTTCAGCTTCAAAGCAGGACAGTGGTAAGTAGATGATAACATTTACAGCTAATAACTAAAGCAATGTGGCTGTGGGTCACAGGGTTGATTTCAATGTGTCACTATAATCCTAGCAATACAAATATAATAGTGGGATGTAATTAAAGTTAATATATAATTGAAACAAATGTGATCCATTAACTCCTTTCATCACTGAACCTGTTTACATGGCCATATAATTTTGATAAATGGCAGTAATCAGAACATTGTAATAAACAGATCTAACAAATTTACTTACACTTAAGAAATGCAATGATTGAAAAAACCCTGGTTTAGACATTCCAGTCTATTATCGGATTTCCTTTTTAAGTATGTACGTCATCTCTACGTATGTATGTACGTACATAGAGATGATAGACTCAAACGTCCTGTCTTCTGCTCACTTTTGACAACAGAACTTATGTTCTCTATGATTTTGATTCTGTTTAAATATACACAGACGTAAAAGGATGAAGTAAATCGGATAAATCTGTCTGGAAGACATCAGAGTATTGGGGATAAATCCAGCTGTGTTCATCCAATTTCTCATAATTTAATTACTTCCATTATTTGATAAAACATAAGATTATCCTATTTACATGATCAGTTGAATAATCTGATAACTCCAGAAATCAGTTAGTGATTGGCGTCCATGTAAACAGGCTTATTGACTACGTCTATATACACAAATTTATTATTTTGTAAAAGACAATTCCTAGCAACGAATCACCATGGTTGATGATAATGAATATTCCACTGGCATTCCTTTATGTATGTAGGACAGGTCTATGTAGCTCAGAGAAATCTAGGTTTTTTTCAGAGTTTCCTGTTGGTGGCAGAGGTTCCACTGTCTACCACTTGTATTTCTTCACACAGCTTCATAATGTAGCCACAATTTTGCCCTGCCCCTCGAAAAGGAACCAAGAATTTTGTTTTTTTTTTCTGTTTGATTGTCAGCAATTTCATCCAAAAACTACTGGACCAATGTCAAAGAAAATTTTCAGGAAAGGTCCAAGGTAGTCCAGAATAGAGCCTGTTTAATTTTGGTGACTGTAGGTCAAAGGCCACGGTCACCAAAAATGTGATTTTGCAAAGATGAGATGGATCAAATCAGGTAAAGTATTTACAGGGGTGGGGTTTGTTGTGCCTGGCATTACTTATTATATTTAGAAACTTGATACCTTCTCTCTTAATATTTAAAAGTAGGTGATTTTTTTTCTGGCATTTTCTGCCAACCCAGAATGTGTGCTTTTTTTTTTTTTGGAGTAACCATTTGTACCTGAGAGGATTTTGGTCACAAAGTAATGAATGGTCATGTGTCACAATCTGCAGAAAAGAAAAAAAAATGCAAAGGCAATTACATTTTTATTGGACTATGACTCCTCATAAAAGTAGAATAATATTGACATATCCTAGGTCTTACATTCTTAATTTGTAAAATAACTAAATACAAACATACAAACAGAATATGTTTTTTACTTGTCATCTGTCAAATTCACTACATAGTCTGGCTCATTTTCTTCTTCTCCTTCTCCTTTTTCTTCTTCTCCTTATATGTCAGCTGTCTAAGGCTTTTATTAATAAACAGTTTAACTTGACTCACCACAGGATTCTGAAAATAACTACAAAGTTGGAAACAATGCACATGTGTGGATCAGTGTCTGTGATTCCCTATCACTCGGCTGTCTCTGAACTCCTGTTTCACATCCACACCTACACAGTCACTTACCCAGAACCATGTGTGTCTGTGAAACGATAAGTTTAAGTTTTTGTACTAGTTTTACCACCTGAGAACGGCTTGCCTTAAAATCAATATCTGTCTAAGTATGCATTGCTTTATTCTTACCATCACTTGATCTTTTCTCACAAGACAAGCTTCTTAAATCCACCAGAGTTCACTCAGAAAAAGAGGGATTGTGGTATTGTGTCACTGCGGTGTCATGTCAGATTCCAAATGACAAATAAATGAACTGATTGACCTGAGACAAAGGTCTTAAAAGGGTAAATCTCTGCACCTGTGAGTATAGTTGATACAGAATAGGGATAAAAAGGGTTTAGGTTCGGCTTAATCTGACTGAAGGACGAGTAGACTGAATATATTGGATTTAATGATGCAGAGTTGTATTAAAAGAATGCAAAAGTATGATTGCATCACTATCATAATGGGAAGGCAAAACCCGTATCACCTATAAATCCTTTTTCTTAAAAAAAACAAAAAAAAAAACAGATTTCTCAGCTTTTATGTCACACTTGGCCTTTATTCACACTCGGCATTGTAGTGTTTCACCACAATTGCATCACCATTCCACTTACAAGTGATTATCTCCCAGGTGTGAACTCAGTCATCACCCCTTAAACTCCCTGTGCTAGTGGTTCCCAACCTTTTTGGCTTGTGACCTCATTTTAACATCACACATTTCTGGCAACCCTAGACATTGAAAACCAAGACATTTTTTTGTTGCTAAAATTGTTTTTTTTTTTTTTTTTTTTTTATCATGAAGTAGTTTGGTATATTATGTTGCAAATAAATGTTAATTTTAGACAACACAATGATGTAATTATTATGGATGGAGACAGAAAAGCCACATGTAGATAGATTACTACACAGAGTGAGAGTTTTCTTTTCAATAACAATAACTTAAATTATGAATTATGAAAGAGCTGTAGCATCTGAAAGTGACCACAATGAACATTTGACAGATGAACAGTACCACAGTGCTTCAGTTTCAAACTGTCATGTGTTTTGTGTATGTGATCGTCTCTGTCAACTCACCATGTATTTTACTAGCAAGTTTTTTTTTTGTTTTTTTTCATCAATTAGTAGAAATTTCAGGCAACTCAAGCGAGCACACATGGGGTCTGCCTTTGCCCAAATATGATCATGTCATCCTCCAAAGAGCTCGTCGTCCAACAGCCACTCGCAAACCATTGGGAGACCCTCACACTAGCTCAGTCCACATACTCTGTTACGATAACATTCGCTCCAGTTCTGTTTATCCAGTTTTCCTCAAATCATAGGAACATGTTGTTACTTAAATGTGGGGTATGACATCTTAGAAAAATGGTTCAAGCAAGCTACATTTTGAAAATGGACAATTCAGAAGCCCTTTCTTTAGCCACACCTTCAGAATAATTGCACATGCAGTGGTAAATGGACTGCACTTATAGCACTTTTCCACCTTCATGGTGCTCAAAGCGCTTTACATTAGCCTCTCATTCACCCATTCACACACACACTCATACACCAGTAGGTTTCTAAGGTCTATGGTAAGTCCTACTGGGGGCCTAAGCCAGGGTTCAGTGTCTTGCCCAAGACATGTGGCATGTGGACAGCCAGAGCTGGGACGCGAACCGCCAACCTCTCGGTCATTGGGCGACCCACTCTACCAACTTAGCCACAGCCGCCCGTGGTAGTGGTAGTGCCCAAGGGTTCATGTTCACCACACAGTAATTCGCCCAGCTCTGTTTTGAGCTCCGGTGATGATCTGGCCCGACTTGGGTTCCTACCCCAGCTCCGACACAGTCCATACATACCTCATTCAGTCTCATCCAACCCACTCGCTCTTACAGAACAACTCCAGTATCTATCTGATTAACATTACATCTCCGAGTGATTTGTTTTGGTGATAAAACAGTTTTTTGATATCCTAATATAGGTAATATAGCGAGCCAAGCTTTGGCTTTATTTCCAGTGCTAGTGTCCCAAGCCCCTGAGAACACATGATTCATACACAAAAAGAGGGACACACAGAAGGGGGAGGGACAAATGGCAATTGAGTTTGATAGACATCACTGTCCTCAAAATGTTTGGTGTTTTTTTCAGTTCTGTCTGTTCCACAGGTGACTATATTTTATATTTTTGTGTTGGAGCATTTAACTAATTGGTTGTAATCGAGGTGTGAAGATGTAGTAAAAAATACTCCAAGAAAACATCTCACAATCTAGTGTTAACAGGTATGCAGACGTAGAAGAAACTGTCCTTTTTAAGCAACTTTTCAGTCCTTTTATAACGGCTGCAGTAAATATAGTTTCCACAGGGAGGCATCATTGTCATAATAATTACTTTGCTATTGTAAGTTCATTTCTGTAAGTTAAAATAGCGTACTTTCACATTGACAAAGCATGTATTGTTGATTTAAAATATTGACTGAATAAGAATGATCCAGATGCTTCACATTTTTACACGTCTGCCATTCACAAATTAAAAATTATCTCGGTATTGAAACAGCTCAACATTTTTGACTCACAACAGTAGTAATTGTTAAACAATCACCTGACTCTGCTTTAACCACAATAAAAAGTAAAGCCCTTCACAAAATATCCCTCGGTGCTTCTGTCAGTCTGAACTGCCAACATTAATTAGTGTACTGTGCACTAGCAGTATACGTACACAGGCCCATACTGTGGGTGGGCGGTGGTGTGATATAAAACCGGCAGCCAGTTGCCCTGCAGTCGAGTAATGAATGTAAATGGATGGAAATCTTTCAGTTTCAGTATTTCTGAGAGAAAAGGACTGTTAAGTTGTTCATCTCCAGGTGGGTGAGGAGGTGGAGAAGAAGAAGAAGATGTGGGTGGAACATATGTGTGCGCCTTCACAGCGGTTCCATATTTATGATGCTTCAGAGGGCTGTGGAGTCAGTGTTTCTCTCCGGTGTAACAGTGGGTCATTGTTTTAGTGGAGCATCAGCCCAATAGTGGAGAATTTTTTTTCTGTATCCTACTGCGATTGCTGTGCTGGTGATGGGCAGATGGAACCATGTCAAGTGTAAAACTCAAACACAACACAAAAAAAAAAAGAAAACAAGTTCACATCTGGCTTGGTTTTGTTTCCCTCTGGTTTCTAGAACTAGCTGCTGTGTTTGCCAAGGTTAAAGGCCACCACACTACCTTTATTGACGACATAACCTTTAGATCAGAATGTTCTTTCCTCTTGAATTAGCTGTTGTTTGAAAATCAAAAGTGCCAGCCCAGTTTCATGCTGGAATAACACGATGCATGTGTGAATCACATGCATCTCTGTGGTCGCAGCATTTAACAGTGTTGCTGTTGTTGTATAATACAATATACAGCTCCAGCCAGAGACTATTTAAGCACATTTTGTGAGAGCTATACAAATTTTTACAGGCAGGAGCAGCAGTGCCTCTCTTTGGTGTCAATGAAAACGGCTATGAATGAAATTTTCTAGAGCGGTTCATTCAGACATTCCTCCTGTGCTACGACAGTTCATATGCAGTATTAAGTCTGAAGCACCTTTAGCTTTTTAAATGAGCACATATATTACTCTCATTCCCCTTTCTTCAGGTAGAAAAAAAATACAGGAAATATGTACACAAACTGAACTAAAATGTGTTCTGAAGGTTAACTCATAAAGAACCACACATGACCAAATTTATCTACAGATTTGAAATCTTAAATATCTTCTAGGTCACTAAAGCTATTAATTTGTGGAAATAATTGATATAAAATGCAGTTTGTCATCTTTTCATGGTCATCAGATATGACCCATTTGGATGTTCAGAGGCTCCATAGAGAATATGGAAACACTATCATCTACAACATTGATTCACCAGTAAAACTCATGGAGTTGGTTCAGTGACAGTGGATGGACATACTGGGTTTATGTTCAATTAATGACATATTTTGCAGAATTCGTCATTTTTCCCCCTCCATTTTCTGTGTTTCTAATATGATAACCTTCAAATTTAATCAGTGGTTTTATGAACATCTACATAGTCATTAAATTAAATACAGGAAAATGCTGGCTTTTCACGGAAAACATGGAAGACACAGAGGATCATTTTAGCATAAATGGTGATACATCACTTAAGAATGGCTAAATAGGGAGAGAAATTCATTTGGGAACTGACACAAAAACAATCTTTTTGGGTTAAAGTGACTATTTAGTGTGACCTCTGACCCCATGACAAGAAGCAGCACAAACAAACATGACATAAGTTGAATGAAACTTGGTATAAAACATCAGAAAATGTGTGCAGTTATTCTCATATTATCTGAACAACATGGTTAGATATGTTAAGTGCAAATTATATATTAAATATGACCACTGGTTATAATACATGCATGCGCGTGATCATTAGATGTTTTGTTAAACCAATAAACCTAATGTGGGCCTGGACCTTTCCCTCCATACTGTACATCAGGTTTAGGACTTTTCAGGCACAAAAAAGTGACTTTAATCATTGGACTATGGAGCTGTTTTCTGGAAAATTAGTTTAAGAGTTATGAAAAGACTCTGTGGTGTGTTTTTAACAGACAGGAGTGGAGCTGTACAGCAGAATTACCTAAATCATGACTCGCATCCACATACAATACGAATATGGGATGAATTAATTGCTTTTGTTGTCAGTACCATAGACGGGAAAATTTCAATATGATGCCAGATTTTGTGCTGATGCTCCCAAAATTTTTAGCAGGGTGCTCAACTTGCCGTTACTGAAAACAGTTGGAGTTCCTACACAACAAATGCATGTGCAGAAACATCATTGCATAAGTGTCATTTAATCCTCATGTGGCCCTCTGTATTCTGTGTGCAGGGTGGATTTCTTCATTCCTGGGATAGAAACAGTGGGGGGGTTCTCCATGTGCTCCAGCCCGGCTTTACTGCAGAGGGAGGGCGTCATTGAATTGGCTGTCAAATACACCAAACACCCTCCAGCACACTGGATTCACACCACGGTGAGTGGAGCAGTGGGTATCAGAACCATATTTATTTATGGTCCGCTTCATGGCAGTACTTTGTAAATAGATGAAGTGACAGTGGAGAGAGAAGAGTTACAAGTGTAAAGAAGTACAGCAAAGTATCCTGATGCATTTAGGAAGAAGTCACAGGTACAGGTTTGATGCTGAATTATATTCTGTCCACATTAATAAAGTCATCTTTCTTCAGATGGATTATAAAAAATAAATAAATAAATAAAATGTGTCCATACGGCTTTTGTTTTATAATATGCAGTGTATCTGTCCACATTAGAACACACAAACACACACACTGGTATAAATGGTTTCACAGACTTCACATGTAACCGAAAAAGAGGCTTTTGACGTGTCAGAAAGTTGACAGCATGTTACAAACTTAGAACTAATTTACATTTGTAGGTGTCGCTTCAGGGTTTTGAAGTAGATTTGCCAAAGCATCTGTATATCGACTGCTGGTAATGCACCAACTTCCACTTTTGATTCAGATCAAACGACGGTGAACATAAGTGTCAGAAATTTATGTTTCACCTTTGATTTCTCATAGTCATTTATTAGCTTAAGAACTCTATTTTATGGAACTGTTAACAAAATGGCAGCATCGCTTGTACAAAAAGGATATAAAGATAGAATCAATATAAAATGAAACCTAAAAAATGTAAAATAAGTAGTAATATTTTTCTTGTTTGTATCAGTGATTATTTTAAGTCTGTGAATTTGTAGGATGTATTTATTCAACAGCACAAGAATATAGATATATATGTACAATCCAAGTATTAGTCAAAATGCTCTATTAGCTATCTGTCTGTCTGTTTATACCACTTCAGTTGCAATAGATGATACATAAAGGTGTATTACCGTATTTGTAGTGTTTTACTTCCAGCAAAGTCTTTTATTTTTATACGGAACAAAGTGACAAACTAACAAAAGCTATTTGTGTTCATAAAAACTTATCATTAACCATTTCTATCTAACATGGATCACAACTATTGTTTAACATAATAGCTAAAGCTCTGTTTCTCACAACAGCATGTTTTGTACATTTGCGTAAAGACAAAAAAAAAAATGTTGAGCCCCTGTGTCACACAACAGTAATTTAAGTATTTTTACACCGAAATTGTATTTCTGTGAAGTGTAGCATGTGTCATGAGAAAGTACACACCGAGACCTATTCATACATGCAGTAAACATAAAAATAAAATATTTCATTTTCAACACGGAGCTCATTGGATATGAAATGTGTCTCCTGTTGATCTGGTTTCATTATGACTTGCATGTTTCACCTGTATCTGTTTATTATAGAAATAAATCGATAGACATGTGAATTATTTTCTAATTTCTCTGTCCATGGGGATACACACAAAACCAGAATCATCACCTTCTTCACTATGTAAGGTGTTTTAATTATATGAAGTCTTACAATATCAGAAAGTCCAGACACTAAACGGATAATAGACAATGCAAATATCAAAATCATACCAAGTGTATTTTTCACATTTCTAGTCAAAATATCTTATCACACTTAAAATAAAACATAATTGTCTAATGAGTAACTTTACATTGAAATATAGGAATGCAGTTTAGGTGATAAATCATGAAAATCTTATCAAGATCATTTTCACTTGTTCCGTTGGCAGATTTTTTTTTTTACTTAATTCATAATTTTATTTTATTTATTTATTTTTTCTCACGTAATTGAAGCAACTGGTGGTGCAGTGGTTAGGACTCGTAGCCTCACAGCAAGAAGGACCCTGGGTCGATTCCCACACCAGACCTTTCTGTGTGGAGTTTGCATGTTCTCCTCGTGTCTGTGTGGGTTTTCTCCAGGTACTCCAGTTTCCTCCCACCATCCAAACACATGCACTGATAGGTTAATTGGTTAATCTAAATTGTCCATAAGTGTGAATGTGAGAGTGATTGTTTGTCTATATATGTTCAGCCCTGGGATGAACTGGAGACTCACACAGGGTGTACCCCGTCTTTGCCCATTGTAGCTGGATTAGGCCCCCAGTGACCCCTGTGACCCTAGTGAGGATAAATCAGGTTCAGATGATGAGATGAGATAATTCAAGCAACATAGCAGCAAAATTTTAAAGCAATGCTTCTTCCATCTCCTTTGCAAACCATGTGTTCTTTTTGGCTGTCCTATAAACTGTGGCTGTAGGTTTGAAATAAACTTGTGATGATGATGATGATGATGAGATCCTGACACCCAAACAAATTCAAGTTATTGATCCATGATAGAACATGCCAGATACAATGAGGCCATTTGTTCTTTTTGTATATTTGGCAAATGTGGAACAAATCTGATTATTCTTATTTATTTTTCCCCCCATATGTGACGTGTTAAAGATGCTTTGAACAGCATAAGTCCAATGTTTTCAAATCCAATCCAAGCCACTTTCATATGTGGTCCTAAATCATACATATCTAATATTTACCAATGTGACTTCAGTCTGAACAGACAGGTCACATTTATCTGACCTTTATTTCATTGAAATGTGACAAACGTCACAATTCTGTCCCAGGAGCGTTACTTCCACAAACACATTGTGTCTGCCTGGTCATTTCTAATGTCGGGACCTGTTTTGCACAAACGGGTCACTTCAGGGTCACATTTGGTTCATACTCAAAACTGATAGAAGTCACATTTAATGTTTAATGTAAAGGAGCACACAAAAATAGGATTTTGCCAAAAAAAATTCAATTGTGCATTAAGACCTGCTGTCTAATCACCGTGTAAGTCACAGTGAAATGTCTCAGATGAATAAATAAAATGCAGTAGACAAAGATGACTTGACTAAATACAAAATGCAGTTTTAAACACTGATTTTATTCACTAAGGCGAAAAAAGCTTCCAAACCTCCCCAGCCCTATGTGACAAAGGAATTTAATGAATTGAAGTAATAGTTTCCTGAAATGTTTCTCCTGTGTATCCACTTCAGTTCTAACAAAACTACACTGTACATCTGTACCCTTTAATTAAACCTTCCTTTTTTATTTTCAAAGCCTGATTGTATTTTGTTTCTATGTTCTTTCTATTTTTACCCACTCATAAGTGAAGTGTTTATGGTCCCAGGGCCACACTTGTAGATATTTGTACCTTATGTTTGTGAGGAGTAATGTGAACAGTGTTTCCTTATAGTTTCTCTCTCTGCATGTTTGTTTGCAATGTCTGTGTTTGAAGAAGGGCCTTAATACCCAGCTCTGAGCGACGACAGTGTGTAAATACGTAGCAGAGAGCACAGTGATGTGCTTGAGTGTTCTGAGACTCGCAGCTTTCAGCTCTGGGATCGTTTGATGATCCTTTTATCTGATACAGTGCTCTGACTTCTCTCTCTGAGCAGGAATGGTGTCGGGGCTGTGATTGCAGATTAAGGGGGTGTGCGTTATCATGTGTACATGCACTCACTCATCATGTGCACAAAAGCAGATGAAGGCATATTTGCTGATCCTTTCCACTTCAAAAGACCTTCTCCCTGCAACTTATCAAGTTGTTTTCACCCACCCTGTTGTGTAGGTTTGTTCCGCATTTAAATTTTTTTTTTTATATTGTTTCCACGGATACAGAACTTTTACATTTCAGCTGCTCTACAGATACTGAAGGCAGAGGGGCGTCTATGAAAGACTGTAAACCACCCATTCCAATGTCTCAACTGTTTCACCACATTTGTTTGTGTCCTCAGTGTACACTAGGCTCCCGTGTGGACATGCGTGTCGGTGGAGACTTCTTCTTTGACCCTTCACCTGCTGAGCCCTCGATAGATTTGCTGCTCGTAGCCGGTGGCGTAGGGATCAACCCTCTGTACTCCATTCTGTTGCACTCCAGTGATCTGCTGCGCCTTAAGCGGACTGCTGGTGGGCGGGGCTACAACATTGGATCCGTCCATATATGTTACAGCGCCAAAAACATCCAGGAGCTGCTTTTCAAGGTGTGTTTCAGAGATCATTGTGAAGGATTTTCAGCCCTTTTTGCAGTTTTTTTGGATTTTTTTAGCTTCTAACTTTTGCTGTGCAAGTTCATTTGTGGAGGAGTGGAGGAAATACTCAAAGGACAGAGGTATATAAATAAACCAGTCCAATTGATTTCTCACACACTATTCACTTGATTCCCTTCAAATTTCACATACATACATACATGTGCCTTTTTTCTCAATGTTTGCATTTTTACACATTTTTAAAAAGATTCAAAGTTGAGACTGACCTGTTGACTTGTTTGCATAAGTACTGTGCAATTAAAATAAAATACCAGACCACAAGTGAAAGTCTTGAGTAAAAAAAATCCTACTCCAAAAATGTCAAAAGTCTAAGCAGCAAAAGCCAGAGAAAGCATTCAGTTGAGTCCCTGGCTGATATTACAATCTATTGGATCATTCATACTAAAGAGTCTTATTGGAGGTGCTAGAGATAGACTTGCATCCAGTTTTATATTCAGGGATATTGGATAAATCTGAGGGTTCAATCTGTGATTAATGGCAGAAGAAGATAATATCAAGTTCTGAGACAAATGCATAAATCTTTCGCTTTTTGGACTTTGATTTTGGTGACATATTGGATGACTTGAAATGGAGCCATGTGAAAAGCGTAGGGGGACAAATTGCTATTTGGTGGAGCTGTCAGCTCAGAGACATCAGTCAACATTTTATTTAGCATTCTGGAAGAAGTCTGTGATAAAGTCTGAAAAACAATCTTTGTTAAAAATGTGTTGAGAAAATCTGACTTTTTTAAAGGTGGCACTACATCTTCACACTATACATGAAAATTGAAATCAAATTAGACTTCATGATTACTTTTTTTCAATTCTTTTTTTTTCAGTTGGAAATGTCTTCAGATCCTGGTTTAGAATGGTCAAAGTGTAATGATGTGTAGTGATTTCACATTAAAACAAACCTCAAAGAAGTATTCAGAGAATGGCTAATCTCGCCCCTATTTTGTGCCAATCTCAAGTTTCTATGACAACCTGTTCTTGAATTAGAGCCAATAATGCAATTTTGACCTTTCTGCTAAATACGACCTTGACCTTTGACCTTTAATCAAATGGATCAATGTATCTGATGTGCATTAGCTATATGTATTTGCATGCTATGGTGATATCTGAAGTGTTCGTTGAGTTATACCATGATATGTCCCCGCGGACAGAACACACACACACACAATGATTACAATAATCTCTCCCAACCAATGTTGGGCAAGATTAAAAATCAGGATCTGTCCATATGCTGGTGCAGGATGGGCTCCCAAATCAGGGCTCTCCAGAAATTCTGAGCAAGGAGGTGCACTGAACAACTCCACGGCATCGCACCCATCGCAGCACCTTGTGTTTGCTCATGATTCACATCAGCTGGAGTTGTTTATGGAAGATTTTGTGCGCAAAATGTTTCAAATGCTTGAAACATCGTGAGCTGACAACACTTGTGAGAGTTCACTAGCATGACGCTGGAGGTTGGAAATGCAGCAAGGAGGCGCTCAGATTATAGCAAAGAGGAGGTGTGTCTATGCTACTGTCTGGGGAGAGCCCTGCAAATGTCTGTAAAAACATTCTTTCTCAACCCTTATGTCAAGCATCCATCCAAAAGAAAGTTGTAAATTCAACCTCTTGGAGTAAAAATACCATATTTGTCCCTGACATAATAATTGTATAGTAGTAGTAATAGTATATGGAATTCTCAACTACAAACTACTTGTATTAGAGTAAATGTAGCTTTGATCACTGCAGTGGTGTTCAGGTGCTGCATATGACAAACTTGGAGTAGTATAAAATAAAAAATTATTAAATTTTTCTTTGTCTTCAGCGCTCCATCACTGAGGTGTGTCAGGAGTTCCCTGACAAGTTCTCCTGTGGTTTCCATGTCACGCAGAGCACAGATGTTGACCAACACCTCCAGCCATTTGTCAGCTGTGAGTAATGCCCACAGACACTCTCGCACACACTTTGACTTTTCTTTGTTGCGCAGGGATGATTGAGCGACTGTCACATCATACCACACTCTGTCTGAGTTGATTTATCAGCGTCATCATGTAGAACAGACAATCAAAGCTTCAGAGTCGACATTCAGAAGGCCGACCCTCGCCTCCATTAATGTTTTTTTTCCTCTTTGTCTCTCCAGGTGGGAGAATAACACCAGACGAGCTGCAGGCTCATGTAGATCCAAAGAGGACTTTGTGTTACCTATGTGGGCCTCCACCCATGATTGAAGCCTTTTCACAAACCCTCATGGACTTGGGGCTCCCAAAAGACAGAATCCTCTTTGAGAAGTGGTGGTGAAACCTACAATCCAACATGGTTGTCTGTTCCCAGCCCATGCTCATTTTTTGTGGTCCTCAGGGGAAGGATGTATGGGGTGTGGCAAGAATGCAAAACAACTGAAATATTCCAACCATGTGGATATTAGTGTCAGGGCTCAAATGGATGAGAATTCCACCTCCAGTCCCTCCTGCTGCAACCTGTGCCTGATCTGCAATGCACCGCTGGGACCGCCCACTCTTCAGCGAGCAGCTGACTCACAAAGACAACAGAGATGGTTTTTATCATCGAAAAAACAAAGACCAAGCAGACTGTAAAACCACTGACTTTAAGCAACCCAATCCTCAGATTAATCTCACAGCAAATGTACAACTTCACTGTTTCCTACAAGTGCTACTGATGCATTTTGGTACAAATGTTACACATCATCAAGTCCAATTCCATTTCCAGCCTAAACATGCTCAACCAAGGTGCTCCATTAAGCATAGTGACGAGCAGTCTTCAGTTTGAAGTGTGGATTTTTTTGTTTCATCTAACACCTGCTTACACTTATTCACCTGTGCAAAAGGGGTCTTAAAGGCCTTAGGGCATGCTTTTAGTGTATCGGTGCAAACACTATCACTTATTTTATATCATACAGAGTTTTAATTACTCATTTTTGTTCAAATTCTTAGAAATATTTATAGTTAATAACTCTGAGCTATTTATTTACAGAATTTAGGATTTGAAAGTTGAGCTCATGTGGATGATTTACATTGCAGTGATTGATCCTTTTCCTGATGTGCAAACTTCACTGAGTGGGTTTTCACATATGGGAGTATGTCCCTGCCCTCGACTCATGCATAGTCTGCCTCTCACATGCACATGCTACATAAACGGTTTCTCCTCCCAGGGTGGAGAGAGTATCCCATGGTGCACTGTAATGGAACCTCCAGGTGGTCTCTGATTGGCTTGGATTGTTGAATATCCCTCAGAGATGGATGCAAGTTTCTTGTCGTCATCTCTCAGTGGGAGTTTCACTCATTTTTGAGTTGTTTCTGTTTTTTCCACTTATGAGGAAGAGTATTTATGCCAGTACCAGGAGATTTGAAAGAAATAAAGGAAATTGAGTCAATCAGTTTAAACACTTTTATTGACCTCTGCTTTTATATAAAGACTTACATGTCACATTACTTACACAACACAGGTGGCCCAGGAAATAAGAAATAAATAGCTGAATTCTTGTCACATTTTCTAAAGAGGACCCCCTTTAGCTGTTGGGTTTGTTCATATTAAAAGAAGGAATGTTTTCTTTTCCTTTGAATGCTACCTACCCATGCAAATACCTTTGGGTCTATATGCCAAGAATTTAATATATCCATGTCTGACATGTCTAGAACCTGGCCAATTAAACGGAGATAAAACAAGAGTTTGCCTGTGGAGCTTACAACTTCAAAAAAGAAAATACTGATGGTAGACTTTCAGACATGACATCCAACTGCAAATATGTTTTTTCAGGTGAATACTTTGATAGAGGAGAAAAGTACTTATTACATTGTAGTTATGCTATTTATTATGAAATAGTTGAATAGCTGGGCACTGCAGCTCATACCAGCTGACACCGACATTTGAACAGTGTTGTAGGTCTAAAGGCAACTCCATAGATGTACAGTAAGAACATCCATGAGCAACTGTGTACAGGTGTTCATTTACACACCATACTTCTACCATTGCTATTAAAGACACTGAATGTCCTTTGACCTGCACTTGAATGGTGCAAAAAAATGGCTGTTTAAAACACAATGGACACCACAAAAGGTGGTTTGAAGAAAGTAGTTTGGAAATCCAAATATTTCTCCATTTTGTATTTAATCACCATTCTCAACACGAGAAGAACCAAATTAAGTCACAATACATTGCTAAGTAATACCACTGACGGCCACTAGGGGGAGGTGATATCATGTGGCTCCCACTGGACATCTCTTAAAAAATATGTTTTCCAGAGGTCACTATAGTCTTTTTAATCAGGACCCTCCATTACCATCTTAAAATTATTGCTCCATTACAATACGACTTTATGGTTAAAAGGCTGTAATTGTCTGTAATTGTCCTTATGATAGCTCACTCATTGGCCACAGTAAACACCTGGAGGCATGGGCGTTGCACCTGTGGGGGATGGGGGTGTTGCGACACTCCCACTTCTCCAACCAGATGATTTCATTTCCCCCAGTTTTTCCTGAGGTTCTATATTGTAATGTTTCACTGGATCTCAAATACTTTTTATTTCAGGATAAACGGTTACTGTTGGTAGCTATCGCACCAAAAAGTAATAACATTGCAGGGCTGTTACATCTATGGTTTAAACTGTTCTCCCGCATATTTAAATGAAGCGCACCTCAGTTGGCCGGTAATGTAAACAGCACTTCTTCTGGTGTTAGCAAACATTCATTAACCAGTAAGTAATGATAAATGTTGCCGTTGTCAAAGTAAGTTAACTAAACTATGTTCTGTGACATATCCTAAGCCAGTGGTTGTCAAACTTTTTTCAGTGATGTTCCCCCTGAGAAACATATTCTTAGTCGTCTCCTCTGACATGGGCAAAACATTTTTGTTAGAAAAAAGAGGTACAGTGCTGCATTTTTCAAATGCCTTTTATCTAATAATTGCTACTTTTTTTAATCTAATTTTGCCTTTTTTTAAATCACCTTTTTACTTTTTTTTAATTGAGGAAAAACACATTTTTGTTTTTTGGTCATATATTACTTTAATATAAAAAAATTTAATCCTTAATGGATAATTGTTTGCTTATTTTCCGATTTTGCTCATGTGCCACAACCTAGAACATCCCCACATTTTAAATGGCTGTGACGCCCTTGCCTGGAGGTACTTATCAGTTTGTTTTTTTTTTATTGACTAGCCAGTAGTTTACATTAAACAGAATCCAATATGGCGGTTAACAACTCGGTACCCGCTGATCAACAGACAATCAAACGAGTTCCTGGCGGTGTTATCTAGTAGAAAAACAACTTGGTAAGAGTACTTGTGCTAAACCTACACAAAATGAGTATGACAGTTGAGTACGTGAATGAGTTCACATTTTAATTCAAATTTATAAATAACCCCACCTGCATCCACGGTCTGTCAGGTTGTCTGTTGTGTTTTTCTTCCTAAATACTGCTTATTAAATCTAACAAAAAAATAGTCCACTAATTTTTTTTGTCTTAATCCTTACTTTAGCATTTATTTAATAGGCCTATAAAAAAATCAGTTTATTTTCCAATTACTGCTAATGCTTCGCTTTTTATTAATAGAGTACATAATTCATTCACTTTTGGCGGTTTTAAAATCCACTAAATGAAGATAAATAGAAAATCATTCTGAAGCGTATCGACGGGCGCCATGTTGGATTCTGTTACTTCTGTCTGAACTAGTGCCGATGAATAAAGGTCTGCAGATGTTTGATTAGGTTTACCATCAGTAAGTTAGCATTTAGCATTAATGCCCATCTGCCTCCTCGTGCCATTACCACATCAGTTCCCTTCTCTTTTGGATGTGTAACTTGAGTCACGAAATGTTTTTTTTTTTTTTTTTCAATCGTGCCATCA
The DNA here is from genome assembly GCA_020466265.1 of Siphamia tubifer. Lineage (NCBI taxonomy): Eukaryota > Metazoa > Chordata > Actinopteri > Kurtiformes > Apogonidae > Siphamia > Siphamia tubifer. Next base: position 19,343,494 of record CM035793.1, on the reverse strand, counting down.
GTTACATTATAGCTGTAAATTCAAAAGAATATTTTAAAAGCCACAGGTTGATGTAAAACTATGATGAAAGCTACACAAAACTTTGCATGTGTGGCTTCAGAATTTCTTATCAATAGTTTGGAAACATATCTTGTCTTTTCTCAATTCTTATTCTAGACCTGGAACTTACTAAAAATTTAATTCTATTATTTTCTATACATCTGAACCCTGCTGCTTTCTCTTGGGCTTCATCATACTGGTAAACAGAGGTAAACATTTCCAAATCTAAAAGTGTAATGCTCAAAACCACAGCACATAACTAGGTTCAACCTGAAAAAGTGAGTTAACTTATAAACATTAAGGTAATAATACATCAGTGCATGGTCCCAGATACCTTTGCTCTCTTACTCATTATTTTGTTAAATTATGCAGTTTACATATAAAAATACAGTGAAACCAGAGCTCCTTTTTTGTAACAGTCCAGTTATCAGAAAGCAGTAAAATACAACAGATAAAATAATACTTAAGGCTTGGACTGGAGACTTGCTCAACTGTTTGTTTTGTACAGTATAGTATCAGTTCATACACTGCTCCAAAAATTTGAGGAACACTTTCACAACACTTCCAATTTAAATTGAGGGGGAAAATAATGGTGAATATATGATATTGACGAACAAAAAGATACCATATCATTTAAGGGAGATGACAATGATCACTCTTAGGATAATACCCCAAATGTGAAAAAAAAATCTTTTTTGTTGAAATGTCATTGCAGTAACTGAAAATTACCCTCAGTATTTTGTGTTTCCATGTCTGACGTCCAGACCACAGGTGATGTCTTCGGGGTCCTCCTCCCAGATCTGGACCAGGGCAATATTTAACTCCTGGACAGTATGAGGACCAATATGGTGAAGCGGTGGAGCCGGATGCACTAAAACATAACGTCCCAGAGGTGTTCTGCTGGGTTTAGGTCAGGAGAAAGAGGGGGCCAGGCTTATTTCACATGTGACTCCATTTTGGATTGAAAACTAGGCTGGGGAACGTTGATTTCCGTGAGTAAGGACGTCTTTAGTCATGGCATTGTACTGCTGTGTGCCAGGTTGTAAGTCTTATAAATGAAATGAGCCCTGTCTATATTTTGAATAATTAAAAAAAAAACATGTTAGGAACCACATGTGTTGGAGACCATTGTGTGCTGTGCTATAATCTTGCTGCTGTAAACCTTAGCGGGACATAAAGGAATATTTTAATTGCAGGACATCCAGAGTCAGAAAGTCTTTCCCAATGTCATCAGGCTCCCTAACTCAATGGAGTAAACAACTGTGACATTACACACCTTATTTCCTACCTCTGATAGTTTTGCACATCTATTTACCTGTCCACCTCTGACTGATTTTCACATTTACTCATCTGTATCTACCTCTGACTGCACATTTACCTTTTGCAAAATATCTTGCTTATTCTTGAGAATCCTTGCACATTATGTAAATATATTTTTTCTTCAGTAATAGTAGTTTGTATTTATATTTATTGTACTTTTATGCTCTCTTTTTACTTAAACATTTGGCATTCCATGTGGTAGGCAAAGTAAGATTTTCATTGTGCAGACAAACCTGTTTCTTTACTGTGCACATGACCATAAAGACTTTGAATCTTGAATCTAGCATTATTTTCAGTATTTTGTTCACCAGCAAGTGCAACAGATACAATGTCAATTGGTTATGCATGAGCTAATCTGAACACTTTTAAAAAATCTAAATCTCACCAAGTGTATTTTTCTCATTTCTAGTCAAAATATCTAATCAGAACCTAAAGAACAACTTTTAATGACTTCACTAAAAAAACTAACCACAAGTGAAATACACATTTTTGTATTATCATTTATATTCTCTAAAAAACAGTTCAAGAATCACAAACTCAGCCATGTAAACTTATGAGCACAGCTGCATTGATGTGCCATCCTGGAGCGGTACCTGTGCATCTTCATCCAGGTACCGCACCATGCTCTCAGTAGAGATGCTGACCCAACCCAAATGAAAAACTAAGTCAACAATCAACCAGAAGAGATAAGGGAAACTGTCAGTGGCATCAACATGTAAAACCATTCGTGTTTTGAGGGTTGTCTTATTGTTGCCCTTCTAGTGCAGCTGTTCATTTCATTAAGACCAAAGCAGCTGAAACTCATAAACAGCCCCGTCTGCAACTAAACTGAACAGACTAATGTCACAAGAGGTTTGACTGGTAGGTTGTTATACTGATTAAAAAGTGTTCTTCTCAAAAACAAAAAAACATCAAATAGTAACACTGACCCAAAGCAGCAAACTGCACAACACTTTCCCATCCATAAGAGCTACAACTTCATAGACTCACAGAAGTATTAGAGCCTTAAACAGAGCATAGTGAAGCTTTAGTGACAGTATGTAATACAGATACCTTATATGACTATGTCTGCCATGTCCAGGAATTACATATGTGGATCCTTTAACGACTGGAGCTTTTTATGTTTTGTGCCCAATATGTCAACAGACACCAGAAAACAACTGCTGTTTGATCCGTTCTTCTGTTTTCGCGTCCTCCTTAACACCTCCGTCATCTCTCTGACACACATCTGTCCATCTCACAGATTTCTCCAGCCTGGACAGAGGGACATCGTCAATGTCAGTTTCTTCTTCCTGGTCGTCAACAGAGGCTCTGCTCCCCGATAGGAACAGGAAGGCCCTTTGATGCCGAGCGCCGCCCGCCCTCTCCTCGCCACCTTCACCTCTCTGAAGGGCCGCTCCTTCACTCCTTCCGCTGTCCCTGTTCTTCTTCCCTTCTTCCTCCTCTTTTGTGTTTCCTCTCAAACTGTCCATCTCCGTCTCCATCACAGGGGACCGGCTCTCTGTCTCCGCGGTTGTTTTTCCAGCAGAGTTTTTCTTTGCCTTGTTGCGACCCCTGAGGTTCAGCATCTGAAATCAAACACATGCGTTAGAGACAGTTTTTAGCTTTGTGCCACATCTTCTCTTTCTTTCTCTCCAGACACCTGACAAACCACAACAAAGTCTCACTCGCTGAAGCTTCTTTTCTGTACAGTTCGAAGCAGACAATCTGCCTATAATTAGACGTTTGCTGACTTGAGTTTAAATCTGCTGTACATCCCATATTTAGCAACATGACTTTTTAATGGCACTCTTTGTGACCCTCTGTATCCTAAAGGCACAACAAAAATGTGACAGAAATGATTTGAAAAACAGGAGAACAAACCTTGAAGTCTTTTCTCTTGCGCTGCAAAATGGGTCTCTGGAGGAAAAGGATTTGCTTGGTGGACAAACTCCCGTCACTGCAGAAAGACAGAAGCAGCACTTTTATTACTGTACCCGTTATGTTATCATATGAAAAGCTTGCATATTACATTTATTGAAATCCACATTCTGTTACTTGGGGTTTGTAAAATGACAGGTTACAAGACAGTGCTTCAGCAAGGTGGGTTTTTTTTCTTCATCTGACAGATTTAAAAAGTGGGCTCCTTTTGAGATGCTCACATGACCAGGATTTTAACAGCATTTGTGCCATCTTCTCTGTGTGGATCTACACTGTATCTGTCACATCCATAAAAAAATAAGTCAAGTCAAGTCTAAGACAATAAAAATGACTATGAAGCCAACTACCGTAAGTCATTTTTATAAGGGGAAAAGGTAATTAGTCTTTATTGGTTAAACACATTATTAGAAATAGAAGTAGAGATCAAAGGTCTCGGTTCAACATGAATGACTATTATTATTTCGATCATATTCACTAATTTTATGCTATTTTTTTATTATACACAGCCCAAATTTTACCAAATACTTTTTATTTCAAACTTAACATAAATCTTACTAACATGTCCACATTTTCAGGACTTTTGAAAATTTGATTTAAGACATTTAATGCCCATTAAGGCCTTATTTTTAGAACAATGAATTCAGTGCCTTTTAAGACTTCTTAAGGATCCGCAGGAACTCTGTATAACTCAAATACTTGAGATATCACCATGAAATTACATGGGCATATGCATATAGCTAATGCGCATCTGATGCAATGATCCATTTGAGTACAGGTCAAAGGTCAAGGACGTATTTAGCAGAAAGGTCAAAATCACATTATTGGCTCTAATTCAAGAACGGGTTGTCATAGAAACTTGAGATTAGCACAAAATAGGGACATGATTAGGCATTCTCTGAATATTTGTTTCAGCTGTAGCCAATGACAGGTTTTGGGTCATTGTCATGTCGGAATATTCAAGACCGTCCCATGTGCATTCAGTCAGTGTATGTAGACATGTGTGCCCAACTGTATTCATAATGTTTGCCATATTTATACTGTTCTATTTATACTTATACCGAGCAAATGCAACATTTTCTTCTGCATACGTTTGTATATTTGAATGACAAAGTCTAAGTTGTATATCGGAAGAGTCTTCTGTGGCCTTGGTTATGTTTGGCAGTACTGTGCAAACATTGAAGTCTATAATTGGGTTTGATTAGTATAGCTCTAATGATCACACATATGCATTTCTCTGTATTAAGATATAATCTGGATTAGGGGTGTAAGAAACTATCACTTGCACAATAAATTGTGAAGTTTCATTTCAAAATAACATACGAACATTAAAAACTACTGTAGGTACTGTACTTTTAGGTATTCATGCAAACGTAGACATGGTGGAGGTTCACCTTGTCTTTTATTGTTTGTGTCTGTTTGTTGTACTGGTAAAGCTGCGTGTTACAATTTATCCAAATCCAGCACTTTTAAGTCTTTATATTATGAAGTTTTGTGATAAAGCATTAGATTCTGTTCTGATCAAATAAAAATGTGTTCAGCATTTGTCGTGTAATGACATTTTTCCAAGACAGAAAGAAAGAACAAAAGTATCACCTTATTAACAGTATTGTGATATATGTAAGGGATAATGTATTGCCACACGTTACTATCAGAAAAATATTTTTCAATAGTCACACATGGGCAATAAATTATCCTGCTTATTCTATGGGTTATTACAGCTTATTACTGCTACTAGTCTAATAGACTGGATAAAACCGCTGTGACAACATAGTGAATATTTACTTTCAAAGTGGCCGAACTACCTGTGGAGTGATATGGTATCATGAATCTGAAGTGACAAAACTCGTTGCCATTGGCAGCGGGCGTTAATGGGAAATCTGCCCACACAACGCTGGGAACGTCCATTTAAAGTGAATGGGAGCTGTCGCAACATTCTAGATGGCCGTAGAAAAATGCAGTATATTGTATTGTAATCCTAGCATTGTGATTTGTATTGTATCACCAGATTCTTGTCAATGCACACCCCAAATTAGTACCATATCACTGCTTTAGTTCTATAAGCCCTAAGTGATCTCTTTGATGACTTTCACCACTAGAGAGAAAAATCTGACGAACATTTCTATTACACTGAAGAACTCATTGATGATCCCATATCCTCCTTAAAGCTCAACTCTCTAGAATTAACAGCTTCTGCTTCATTTATGGAAGTGGTGTGTGTGACCACTGAGCTCCAATAACCAGTTGAGGACATGTTAAAAGCATATGAATAGATGAAAAATGTCCAATTTCCACCACTCACACTTTGATATTTTTCCACTCAATTTGGGTGAAGTTAGTAATGAAAACCGTGAAATAGAAATCACCAGCTGATACATGATGGCGAGTACTGATGGTTCCTGCAGCTGGAAACTGTCTCAACCCACAGCACAAGAGACAATGTCTGAAATGAATCTCAGTCTTTATTCTATAACATAATAAAAAGACATTGTTGCAACAGTGGAATAATATCCTTCTGCAACTCAAAATCCTAAAGAGTTGCCAATTTTCTATCAAATATGGAATCATGCCCAAAAAAAAACTTTTAGTACCAGCACATTAACACTGACAAGAGATGAATTTTTAAAAATGACTTATTCATAATTCCTCCAGCTCAACATGAATATTGCTGAAACACTGTTATAATCCATCTTAAAAGTATTTCAACAAAATCTCATTTTGGATGTAAACTAAAATTTAGCGTTAACTTTTTGCATTACAATTGAACATCAGTTTTTATATTCACTTAATGGCTTCCTTGATTAATATTGATTATGATAATAGTATCAGCCCTGAAATAGTCCAAAGCTGGATACCAAATAAACAGAACATGCTGCACATTTTAAGACCCCTCGACCAATAGAGTGTGAGATTCTGTTGATCATTACTTCCATATAATTAGCTCTACCAAGGAGGTTATGTTTTCATCAGGGTTTGTCTGTTTGTCAAAATAACTCAAAAACTTATGGAAATTTTCCAATAACATTGTCAGGAAATGTTGATACTGGCAAAAGGGGAAAACATTAAATGTTGGTGGTGATTGGGGGTTTGCACTGCGCTCTTCAAGTGCTTTTCTAGTTTAGATTAAATTCATTATTTTTTGTGTAAAACTTATTACATACATATTTGTATATGAAAGTACTTAGATATTATAACTGCTCAACACACAAGGCTATTGGACCTTGAAAAAGTAGGTTAAGGTGATCTATTTTTGATAAGACTTCTGCTCCATGCCAAGATGCATCTACAGAATTAGATGCAGATAACTCAGTGCATTCTCCAGATAATGTGATTATGTTGTTGACAGGACAAACAGATGATTACAATACCCCTAAAATTAGACATAGATCAGGGTTATCACTTTATTAAGATCAAGTGTAGAGTCATACCTATTGCTCTTGACAATTGGTGTGGGTAACACACACATCAGTCTCCACCCATATGGAGCCAGAGACTGAAGCAGTGGGACGTAGTCAGTTTTTACCACCACGCCCTGGAAAAGAGGAGAGAATACAAGAAACACACAGTGGTCATATATATCATGTGTCTGTAAAAATAGAAAAAAATATATGTGAGCAAAGGCTACAAACGCTACATGTTCCACGTCTGTTTTTATGCTTAATATTTGACTGAAAACAGCTTAAAAGGTACAATAATATTTCTTCCCTTCCCATAGAATGAGAGAGCATTAACTCACATCGACAACAGTCCACTGCTCTACCACGATGGCATCATACGAGGTATTTGCTGCCTCCTCTGCAGAGCTTTGGAAGATGAACACACTGTCCACAGACGACACCCCATTGTCTAGAGGATGGACAAATTACAGACAGGCTGATCAGCAGAGGTGGATGTATGCGATTGCAGCAGGGGTTAAAAGCTCATCTCACCCTGTCCAATCTCACACTATTGATCCTCTATTTCCCTGGGGCTTAAGTCTGCTTATTCCATGGGTGACTGAACAGTGACTTATGGTGTAAGCTGTGGACATAAGGCCATGCATATCATCCATTACCCAGCAGGTCATTCTCAAGCCCCAGCAGCTCCATTCAAGCACAAGTGCAATTGAACCAGGAGTAAATTGATCAATTCATTTAAAGGGTTTTCTTTTGAGTTGGGGTATCAGGGATTATCATCTGAAGAGATTCAACCCGTAAAGAGCCATTGCTGCTTTTGTGACACTTCACACATGACTTTTCTTAAGTGATTTATCATAATTATTTTAATATTGTCAGTATTTACATTTTTTTCCAGTGATCATGTAGATGTTTATAAAATTTAATTAATAAAATAAAAATTTTAGGAAAGGTGTGATGTTGTCCAGAATAGATCCCATAAAATTGTAATAAATGTAGGTCAAAGGTCAAGGTCATCAGTATGTATTTCCACCATAAGAGATGAGGCAAATGAGGAATTTCATTTTCATTCTTGGTCCAAGACCAACATGAAAATCACAATAAAGGTCAAAACAGAATTTAGGATTTAACTTTTGAAGTTTTCATGTTCAATTCTGCACCTTATGTTATGTCACTTGACTATCTGCATATGTATAGATTTTAACCTACTGTTGACCGAAAAAGGTGGAGGTCACTCGGTCAATACCTAAAACACTAAAATGGACTAGAACAGAAAAACGAGTGGTGATAGAGACTTGGTTATTATTATTATTATTGACAGATATGAAACCTGGTATGAGGTTTCAAAATGGTGTCATGACCTTTGACTATAAGTGAACTTGAAAGGTCAAAATTTAGGTCACAAGGTCGTACCGCCAAAGAGTGGTGATAAGTACTGGTTAGTATTGTTGACAGATAGGAAACTATATATAGGCTCCAAAATGGGATCATAACCTTTGACCTTGAGTGACCCTGAAAGGTCAAACCCATAGCCTCACGTTTTGAGAGGGAGATGTCCATTAAGAGCTAAAATGTTTCCATGGGGCAGGGTTTGTTGTGCTTGGAATGACTTGTTTTCATTCAATTATAACAAATGACTGACCAGTATTGGAGCAAAGGTTTGATTTAAGCAGATTTAATTCACACACACTTGATGTCATCTACTATGATTAACTGATCAATTCATCAGCCTCTCTGTAATAAAAGCACAATGAAAATAAGTGATAACTGTAGGAGTATCAGCTGTTATTTTGAACATTTATGTTTGCCAAGAATTTCGCAATTAGTCCATTCTGAAGAAATTCTTAAATATAATTAAGGATAGTAAAAAAAAAAAAAAAAAAAAAAAAAACCTCAATCAGTAATCAAATGAAAATTAATGATTTATAGACAATGATGACCAAAAGAATAAAAGCTTGGCTAAATGTTATACTGAGTAACTGATTCATAAATACAAATCCGGGCATTTTTAGGTCATGTAAAAGCTGTAATTGTAATAAAAATCCAGATGTGTCATTATCATCTATAATCACCACTGGCACAAAGCAGTGCAACGAGTCTCAGAGTCTGTGCAACTGACAGGAACCAGTCCTGAAGATGTGCCAGGTGGAGGAGGCCCTCTGGAATAGAATCTGTACAACATGATTGGCTACGGCGACAGTGATCTCTGATGCCAACAGTCTGTCTTTAACATCTATTTAGCCGTGATATAGTGCTGTGATGAGCTCAAGAGTGCATTGCTACAGCTGTCTGTGTACATTACAACATAACAATGAATGTACATGTTGATTTAGTTCAGACGGTTGCAAGATGTCCACTCATGATATTTTCTTTAGGGATTTTATAAAAATTTAATTAAATGACCTCGCTCAGTTATCAGAGAACACATGCTTTATTACATTTATTGTTTTGTTGTTTTACATTATCTACTTTTTAATATTTTTATTAAGGTTTTTAACATTTTAACAAAAGAAAGTAAACAAAAGTAGTCACATTACGTATTTCATTATAAAGTTAGAGAAACAAAATAGATATGTTAAGCGATAATAACAGTCATAGTGTCCAATAGCCATCATCAAAATAAGGTACATATATTTGAGTCTGTCAAACCTGTGTTTCTCCCACTTAGTCACAAAGATACTTTCTGTCATAAGCCCATGGGTTATTTTCTCCATGGTGTAAACTTCTAGAATGATCCCAAGTCACTGAGTTGTAGTGGGAGGTTCAACCTTCCACCAGTTCCTCATTATCGTTTTTTTTTTTTTTTGTAATATTTGGCCAATAATATGTTTGTTAAATATCTTTTTTGAAACACAGTTATTCAAACTTCCAAGATGCATAACTTTACCCACTTTTAGCATCTTTGAGTGTGTGAATCATTTCTTATCTTAAGACTCATTTTTATTCTCTCTGGCTTTTAACTCTGTGCCTTGTATGGTCCTACGTCTTTCATTAACCCGCCCACTAAAGAGGAAAGCAAGGGTATTTGGTTATTGGTATGATTTTTTTTGACCATCCATCAGCAAATTTACGCAAAAACTACTGGACCAATTTCCAGGAAATTTCCAGGAATGGTGCGAACACTTCTCAGAGCACAACATAATTGTTTATCAGCAGCAGTAGTTATAGTCCATACTGAAAATATGTCCAAATTTTGAGTTAATTACCTGAACTGTTCAGTTTTGGTTAAATGAAACAGAACAACAAAGCAAACAACCTATAGGGGGCGGGGCCTGAAATGGTTCAATTGTATTTAAAGAGCCACCACTCAAATCCACCTCTTTAGTGTCATTACTCAGAAATAGGGTTGAACATGGACCTGTGGAGTTGAATTAATGAAGAATTCAGACCCAATCATAGTGTTTATAGTTAAGTTAGACCACAGAGAAATGCTTTAAAATGCATAATTCCATTTAAAAAACAAAACATTACTCCTTTAAAAGGTGCTATGTAAATAAAATATATTGGATTTCTAGAAACATACGGTTACATAGACTATGTTACTTTCCTTTTTCTATAAACATACCATTATCTTCTCTGAGGTGGAAAAAGCCATCGATGAGGTTTGCACCACTAGTGAAATGCTGAGTCATGTGGTCGAGCCAGTGTGCATCAACTTCTGTGATCAGCCCCGACTCCTTCTGTACCTGAAGTGGAACTCTGAGTGAGTAGAACCTCACAGATGTGTTCAGTTCCTCTGTGTGGTTGTACAGAGCGAAGAGCTGCATCCCTGTAGGAACACAAAGGAACATAAGCATCGATGACTGGGAAAGAGTTTTGCATGATTTTGTTTATTTTTAATATCAAAGGTAAATGTTAAATAATTACTTCTTGTCAGTTTAAAGGCAGATTTGGAGAAATTAGTGAAAGTATCATTTTAAAATAGTTAAGAGGAAATGGATGAAAATGTAAAATATATGGTACACACAAGGCAAAAAAAATAGGTAAAATATGAAAATGTATGCAATAAAACAAAACAAAAAACTTAAAATATGCAACAGAAATGTTGGAAAGAATGAAAACAAAGATGCAACAAGACAAAAATATTGTAAAAGACACATGAAAAAATTATGTGTAGAAGATACAGTAAGATGAAAGCGCTGAAATATAAATAGGAAACAAGATACAATATGCTGATATCATAATTCTCTTATTTTGTTCATATTTATTCAGATTTTAAATTCATAAATAAATGAGCATTTCTTTTTTTTCTCCTTCAGATGAAAACAATGCAAGATATTTTAAAGTTATTTACCTGTAAAGTAAATCAAAATGAAAGCCTCAAGACAATAAAGAACATATTTTATGATCATTGTAATTATCATATGGTCATAGTTTTGTTTTATCACTGTAGTCAGAAGTGAACTAAAGAAGTAGGGGCATATACACATGTTCTGAGGGAGTGTCCCTTGGTATTACTACCTTGGACTTAAAAACTTAGAAGAATGGATAAAACAACCGTTTCTAGAGTCTCCCTGACTGCTTTCTCCTTGGGGATAAAGTTCTTAAATCACCAGGAAAGTCTAAAAGGAGAGTTTGGACTGGCAGTAACTGGTTTTACTTTAGGAGGCAGACTTATTCTACAAAACTGGAAGAGACCAGAGAGAAACCAGCCTGGATTAGACTAGTTGAACAATGAAAGATAAGACATATTTAAGAATTTATACTAGGTAGTGAGGCTGCAACTAATGACTATTTCAATAGTCAACTAGTCAGCAACTACTGTAATGACTAGATGACCAGTCAGATTATGAATAAAAATAAAGTAAAAAGCAAAGAAAAACAAAAAACAACAACTTTCCTTTAACAGGATGCACAACAATTAGAATGCACGATGCAGTCTAGTTTAGAGCCATTGATTAAACTCACATTTAATTCAATATTCAACAAATATTGCAAGAAGCAATAAAATAATTTATCTTTCACCCTTAACATTTGTAAGGGAAAAAAACAAGGGTTATGGTTAATCAACAATGAAATAAAAGTTTTTCCTTAAAAAGAGCATTATTAACATTTGTATTTAATTCTGCATTTGGCAGATGCTTTTATCCAAAGAGACTTACAGGGGAAAACAAACAGGCTCTCTAACATCAATATACAATTAAAAATATAATTAAAAAAAAACTCTAGTGCAATTAAAAAAAGAGTACCAGATAAGAGTGACAAGTAAAACAACCAAATAGAAACTAGAAAAGCACTTAGACTACAGACCTCCACCAAGGTAGACACAAAGTAGATCACCACCTAAAATCTAATCATTTTCAGATCTCCCCATTACCAACCTACTCTGAAAATGTCATCAAAATCCATCCATAGGTTTTTGAGTTATCTTGCTAACAGACAGACAGACAGACAGACAGACAAACTCTAGCAAAAACATAACCAGGTAATAAACTGAAAGTGCTCGGACGGGAGGTGCTTTCTGAAGAGGTGGGTCTTCAAGAGCTACTTGCAGATTTTGTGCATAATCACCTATGTTTGCTAGATTACAGCATTGTTTAGCATGGCAGGTGCATACAGTGGGAATATACTTTCCCTGAAATTATTTCTAGGTCATTTCCAGTCATTATAGTTTATTACATCATACTCAAATCTATTCCCCTGTCACCCTCATTCTTTGGAAATGTTTGTGTTACACCCTAGTGTAGGGGTAACTTACATTTACACAGATTGTTTCTATGTTTACAGTATCACTCAGATAGTTGTTGTGCAGTCTATGATAATAATTTATCTGTGAGGAATAATTCTGATAAATGCATCATGGAATAAAACAAACACACCCTAAGATTACAGTGTAGCACTTCGTTAGCCTGACAAACTAGAGTCATGATGTTGAACTTAATAATTCCAAACTCACCTTTCTCTTCTCTTACTTTCACTCTTGCACTGCTAAAAAAAATATGTGTACATTTTCAATAAATCACTGTGCTTTGGCAGAGGTCTGCGTGCTCCAAAAGAAGTTATGGTTTTCTATACATTTCCATGACTAGAACAGGTTTTTCTGGATGCATATGAACTCTGGAATATTTGTCAATTTAGGTGACTATTTTCTGCAGTCCCACTAGGCTGAAGAACATAAATTATTTTTAGGTGTTTTGCAATTTTTTTTAACACTTGCTGTCTTTATTTTATTGTTTAGGTGACTAAATGCTAAACTACAATCATTTTGTTTTCTTCAATTTCTTGTTCATATTAATAGCTGGTACAACTAAAGGTACATTTGTTTGGATACATATAATAAAAATAGCTCATCAAAGTTTCATTTCAGAGCCGATATCTACTTTTAACATTTTCTAGATGACCTAATCACTTCAGTTCTTATATCAATATTTATGTTATCATATGCTTTTAGCCATTCCATGTTTTCTTTCCTATCCTTTACTGTCACATGATACACACAGGAGTTAGTACTTGATTGTATAACCATTGTTTTTGATAACTTTTGATGGTGTACTTATTGTTCCCGTGCCAGTTTCACACAGAATATCTTTATATGGAAGTTAAATTCCAAAACCAATGAGGGTGATTACTTACTAGCTGGCTCTGGTGGTGACGTTGCTTTCTTTTCCGTCACTGAATTTTTCAGTCGAATGTGGTTGTTGTTGTGAGTTGTGACACCTTTTTGCCCGTCTGCACAGGTAGAGCTGGACTGCTTTTCACACTTGTGATCGAGTTCTGGAGAGCTGAGCCAACTGTCTGAACTTGAACCTAGTCTTTCTCTCTGCTTTGGACCCTCAAAATGTGTGTCAGTGGTTTTGTTCAGGTCTGGTTCCTCATAAGCGTCTTCCAGTCGGTGATTCCCTTCATTTTGTCCTGCGAGTCTCCCGGGACTAGGACACAGCAGGTTCCCTTGTAACTCCTGTGGATTTTGGCTTGGATGCTGCTGAACTCTGTCTCCATCAGGTTGTATTGTGGAGTCTTGTGAGGCACTGGACTCCCTGTGGGTGAACTGGCTAAATTCTGGTGTTATGGGCATCAAAGTCTGTGTTTTATGTTCTTCATGTTCTAACTCTTGTCGGTCTGGTTCTGAATCATTAGGGTGTGGTTCTGTGGGATCCGTTGGGCTGGTGTGGGCACTGAAGGGGTTTCTGTGTATGGGGGAAGGACTAGAATGCAAGGAAGACAGCTCTTCGAGGTCCCAGTTCCCTAAAAAGCACGGTCCTCCCCCCGGCTGCTGGAGAAAGCCCACAAACATCACCCCTTGCTCCGCCACATCTTGAATCTGTTGTAATTGAGGTAAAATACACACCACAATGTTATCATCTACACACACCCACGCACTCTATTAAAATCAACAATGAATGACACAAATATAAAAGATGTAATTCACAGCACCACAAACAAATTTGCATGGTGTCTTCTGCTATAGTCAGACAAACAAAGCCTCATTTACACACAAACAAAGGCTGACGTACGCAAAGTAGATATTCAGCTAAATAACAACCTACCTAATCATCTGCAAAGATCAAATATTCAAATGACAAAAGGACCTCATTATCTCAACGCATTCGTGTGTGTACATGTGTGCGACAGTGTGTGCATTTCTGAGCGTCCCTCCCTCCCGTGAAGCTCTGGTGCTTAATTGTCATCTGATATTTGTGCTGACAGTTTTCGGCAGGCTTGACGAGAGAGAGCAATCAGATCCACAAACTACAACTGAACAATAATGAGACACATCTTCCTCCATTACCCACTATTTTTGACACTTCACTCATTCCCCCCACACACACAAATACACTAGCAGTCAATTACCATTCAACAAACACTTACACACACACTCGAACGGCTTTCGTCTGATGAGTGCAATTGGAGACAGACTGAGAGTGGGTGGGATGTGGCGAGGACTGGGAAAAGTAGGGATACACAATGTCAAAACTGAAAATGCACACACACCACCAGCCTGTCACCCTGTTTGCCCCATCCAGCTCTCAGGCTCTTATCTATGGCAGCTTGTGATCTGATTGGTTATTCATGTCACGCTGCCGGAGCCTATCACATTATACTCAGTGATGTGCATTTCCATCCAATCAGGTTTCCTTTTGTGCTCTCTGGGTGTTCAGATGCAAATCTATTCAATAGAGCACATTTTCATTTCCCATTGTGGAAGTATTGGCAAATTCATGAGCAGAGAGACTAAAGGTGAGTTCTACAGAGCATAAATGCCAGTGATGACACTACAGTTGGAAATATATCATGGTGTTAATCCTCACTAGTCTAAATCTTACCAAGTGCATTTTTCTTATTTCTAGTCAAAATATGTCATCGCACTTAAAAAAAAAGACATAATCACTTAAACAGCAACATTTCAGTAAGTTATAAAGACTTATTTTTAGACAATAGATCTGGAAAATCTTTTTTCAAGAAATCCTACCAAGATAATTTTCATTTGTTACTTTGGCAAATTTCTTGAATCTTAAATTAAAGAAAAAAAAATCTGCCAATGGAACAAGTCAAAATTACTCTGGTAAGATTTATTGTCTTATATTGTAGAGCAGGGGTTCTCAAACTTTTTTGGCCCAGGTCCCCCTTGCAGGGGTGAAATTTTTCCATGTCCCCCCTCATCCTCGCGATACTGAAAATGATAAAAAACCACTTCAACAATGATTATTATGAAACAATGATAACCTTTTTTAATAGTGCTTTTGTGCAAACCAGCGAAATTTTCAGGTATTATAATATAAATGAACACTTCAGAAACAACAATTTTAAATAATTTTAAAATAATAAACGGAACAAAAGACACACAAAACCGTGTGTGTGTGTGTGTGTGTGTGTGTGTGTGTGTGACAGACAGACAGACAGAGACTTAATGAGAGGGATGAGCTTGTCAAACTCAATATAACTATCAATGTACTTTCTCTTTTTAGGGTTAGGGCGTTTGTTTTTGTCATTGTCATTTTCATTGTCATTTCTTTTACCACTTCTTGAGGAACTTGGCGGACACAAAAATCGATCCATGTTCGCTGCAGGGTGGCTAAAAATAGCCTGTGACTCACTCCGTCTCAATTTAGTCGAGCTAGCGTCAAACAGCGCTGTTACTTCCGCCCGCTCGCTACAAAATAAAACTTCCGCATTTCAAAATAAAACAGCAAAAAAACAAAAATAAAACAAAACCGTGAATAATTTCGCGTACCCCCTGGACATGCGCCACGTCCCCCTAGGGGTCCGCAGACCCCAGTTTGAGAACCGTGGTTCTAGAGGTCTTATTTGAAATGTCATGAGATATTTTGACTAGAAAAGAGAGAAATACACTTGGTCACACTTAGATTTTTTGCAACATAACTACTGTGTCAGTTTATAACTCATAGTTTTGTTTGTAAGTGACAGGAAAACAAGCAGTTTCACAGGAGATGCAAGTAGTGGGACTCCAGTCTGTCTTTTTACAACCTGTTTGGGTGTTATGCATTAGATCTGAGGTTACTGTAGTTACTGCTCATCTCAGTTCTCCATGAATCCTAATCAGGTAAATCAGGGATGTGTGAATTGGAAAATGTCCAATCAAATGTGGAGCAGCTCTGAGGTTGATTACCATATGGCATAGTCTGGCCATTATTGACAATAGCTTGTAGACTTTTAGTTCTGTTAGATTGGCCTCACTGTCGCAGCTGTGCTCTGTTTACATGACAACATGTGGTGCAACAAGTACACAGGGGGTGAGGTTGTGGATCAAATTCTTAAAAAGTGTCCACAGAGAAAATTCCTTAAAATCACATAGTACATATTCTATAACAATACATGTTTCCCTCGTTGAATTGAGTGGAGTCTTCAGCCACATTTAGTCAGTAACAGAGTTAATGATGACTACAGGCAACACAACTTAAATCCAGAATACATGCAGTGTTTTCAAAATGGATGAGGAACAAAAAAAACAAAACAATACAACACACACTTCAACAAGTGGCGACTTGGATATAAATTAATGACCTATCCAATTTTATATTATATTCTACCCCTTATTATTTAGAGTTTAAAGGCACAAGTTACATTTATATTCTAAAAAATAGGACTGCCATGGAGAGCAAAGTAATGCTGTTCTCTTGTTCTGACTTCATTTATCCACTATGATCACCTGGGAAGGGTTGTTTTTTTTCTGGTTGGTAATGGCACCACGAGGGAAACAGATACCAACTTGTATGACATTTTACGAGACAAAGGAGATTCATACCACAGAGACTGTGTCATTTACCAAGATGAACTGCAGATATCCACTTTTAAGCTGAATAAAATTCATAATGTGAATGTGTTGGCTGGACAAGCAGCTCCTGTTGCAGAGCCTACCCTGATGCAACATAAACAGAAAGACATTCAGTTCCAAACGAGCAATCCATGAAGTCAGGAAGTGAGTCAAGACTAAGATGGAATAACAATGTAAAGAAATATTCTCACACTAATCAGAGGTGTATGACTATCTTATTTAATGGTATGCACATATACTATGCATCAACTGTATGTGGACGTATCTCAAATATGGTGTCAGTCATTTGAGGGGGTGTGTGGCTCTACAAACCAGAGGGTTGGCAGTTCGACATGTGGACAGATGACCCCAAGGATTGAAGTGTCCTTGAGATAGACACTGCACAGCAAGTTTTCTCTAACCTCCCAATGGGCACTTTGCTGTGTGTGTGTGTGTGTGTGTGTGTGTGTGTGTGTGTGTGTGTGTGTGTGTGTGTGCGTGTTGCATGTGTAAGGGTGAATATGTGACCCATTGTAAAGCATTGTACCCATCAACGTACAATTGATAGAACAAGTATTCAGAGGTGCCTAATCTCACTCCTAGTTTGTGTCAATCTCAAGTTTCTATAACAACCCGTTCTTGAATTAGAGCCAATAATGTGATTTTGACCTTTCTGCTAAATACGACCTTGACCTTTGACCTTTTGCAATATTGATATATGTATGAATGCATATATGTGTCAGTGTGGGTAATATGATAATATATCCTGTATTGATTAAGTTATAGTGTGATATGTCTGTGCTTGACACACACAAACAGTGCTACAGAAGTAAATTCTTTTGACATGTCAACTTTGACCTCCAGGGATCTGAAAAACTATTGGTCACAGATCATAACAGCAGATACGAGAATTGTAGAAATCTTCATTACGCATAATTTGGTACCAATCTAATAGTGCTGTGACCCTCCGTTCTTGAGTTATAACTGATGTTATTTTGGACCTTTTAGTTCATTATGACCTTGACCTTTGACCTTTACTCAAATGATCATTGCCTCTAATGCGCATTAGCTATATGTATATGTCCACGTAATTTCTTGATATCTCAAATATTCATGGAGTTACAGTATGATGTCTCTGCGGACACAGACGCACGCACACACACACAAGGTGATTACAATAATCTCACCCAACCAATGTTGGGTGAGATTAAAAATAAATCCATTTACTGAGAATATGATCATGGATACATGTGATAATGTAGACATAATCTGCCTCAAATGTCTCAAAACCTTTGGTTTTGGAGGGAATACAAGGTTAGATTAAATGGTCAAGACCAAAGGGTTTTGGGAAAAAAAGGGATGGTTGACTTCTACTAGTTGCATCTCCTGTGGATCTGCTTGTTCTGCTGTAACTCAGAAACAATGGTAGTGCTTATGTGAAGAACAGTAAATCTCCTCCATGGATAATTCTCTGAAATTACAATTCGAGAGTTTCTACAGCAAAGTCATTTTACACAAATATCCTTTTTGTACAGCCACTGAAAATAAAATACAACAAATATTTATGCCTTGATGACATATGTATAACACACCGACTGCAAAATAAAACTAAAACATTTTTCTTCCCCCAGTCTTTACCAATTGAAGACAAACAAAGTTCCTTGGTATGACTGAACTGAGTGCACTCACTCTTTTCACATAGCTTTGGATCACATCTGGGTCAGCAGCCTGGTTACCTGCCACACACACATCCGTCTCCAGACGATGTCTTGACCATTTCAGTTGGCTCTTCTCTGAGCTGTAAGGCAGAAGAAAAATGAGATACACATTCAAGATAAGGTGCCAGGTGTTGTCAGAGGTTCCAACCAATTCTGCTGTTATAGCCAATAAAAAAAAGTTAAAATGTGCTGGTGTTATGCCAGACTCTCCCCCTTAAGGTACTTTCCTGTTCATTATCACCACATCGGCTCCATCGCCTTGTTATATTACGGTTTCTACGAGCCTTGGCTTCATAGACTGTGGCAGACAGTTGTTCACAAGTGTTCATTGACCCAGAATGATCACAGCTCAGACATAATAACAACTGTCATACAGGGTGAATCTCCCATTTAAGGAGAGCACACATTCACCACAATCACAATAAACTTATTAGACAGAGAAAGGGAATGAATTTCCATCAGCTCCTACTGCAAGACATGATCATAAAAGGAGTATTCAGATATGCCTCTTCAGCCTTGGATTGAGGTCAGTGGGAAGGCCGTGCTAATATCTTGTGCTCTGAGGCATGAGTGACACTCTCAGCTGGATTTGAAACAGTAGATCTGTGGGATTTTTTTTATTTCATTTTTAGGGTTTTTTGATGAAAGGGGATGGCTGCGATGGG
Source organism: Siphamia tubifer (assembly GCA_020466265.1). NCBI lineage: Eukaryota > Metazoa > Chordata > Actinopteri > Kurtiformes > Apogonidae > Siphamia > Siphamia tubifer. Next base: position 19,324,227 of record CM035793.1, on the reverse strand, counting down.
GAGATAAAAAGGCAGAGTAAAGGGGACAAAAGTGCAAGGGAGGGGGTGAGGAGGACAAAAGAAAGGGGGTACGGCCATCACTGAAGAAAGCAGATGAAAGGATGGAGAGATGGGTTGTGTCTTTCAACACGCCGTTCCCCACTGGCGAGCGCTGATGATGCAATCAGCCGTCTCCACGGTGACAGGTGCCAGGAAGCAGCAGGACCACTTGGCAGGAGGGGCATCAAAGGAGCAGCCCAGCACCTGTCTGTGTACTAGAAAGTGTGTGTTTGTGTGTATTCATACAGTATGATATTCCTTTATATCTCATTATAAAGAGCCGGCTGAACACAGAAGGATGCCCATAATTGTAGACTAAGCAAAATGAATCCCTTAAATGCAAAAAGTAACAAATGGAACAAAAGGCAGGGATTGAACTGCAGGGGTCTGAGGAAATGGGTCTTTCCACATTTATATACAGAAGAAAACGGCTAATTTATGTGCATGTTTGCACACATGCTAATTTATGAGCATAAGACAGTGTAAATGATAAAGTGCTAAGCCTGAGTAGGTCTCTTAAGTGTATGAAAATAGATTCTGTTCAGAGATGATATGTCAGAAGCATCAGGAGTGACATGTTGAGAAAAAAGCTAAGATCTGCCAAAGGTGAGAGTAAGGTTTTGAATATTGTTATTTCTTGAAAACTTCACACATTATAAAGCAGTCACATGTCCTATAATCATAGAGTCGAAAGTGAAAGACCTGGGATGAGCTAAAGTGAGCTGTTCCTTTTTAATGGTCGACTCGGCTGCAGTTAATTTGACTTCAAAAGATTAAATTTAGCTAGAGAATTTTGCTTGTAATAAAGTCTCAGTTGGCTTCCATATCAAAATAATGAACTAACAAACGTTCAGCATCTTCACCATTCCATTTATCTTTATCAATACGTGCTGATGTTGAAGATGAGGGTTTGTTACCTTGGCGTTTCTCGGACTAGCACAGCCCGGTGGAGCTGTCGCTGGATGTGTACATGACGAGGGCCACATGGGTGGACGAAGGGGTGAACAGCGACCAAGACAAAACCCTGAGCGTAGAGATCACGGACCTGTACTGGAAGCTCTCGGACTGAGGACAGACAGAGCACGGATGACACTGGCACCTCTGAAGAGAAAACATGTCAACAAAGGAAATTAGTCAGGAAGGGGTGGTGGGAATTGGTCAAGAAAAGGAGGTGACAAAAGATGCAGGAAAGTAGAAATTCTGCACCCGAATTGTGTTGTATTCACCTGGTTGTAAATGAGCAGCAAAAATAGATTTCCTTTGTTAGTTGAGGTATTAGGTGCCCTAACAGCTTGTGGTATTTGACTAAAAGTTCTACAGTTTTACATGCAAGACCTAAATTACTACAAAAAAGCTTAAGGAAACAAGTCAGAGTGTAAATAATACCAGAATATCTGAATAAAATGGTTTCTTTAGGATAGTGTAGTTGTTTTGTTCCATAACACAATTAGGTTCATGCACTTACTCTAAGTCTTGGGCCACATTTGCCTGCAGTCTGAATTTAGAGGCATAATATACCCCAGGTTTTAATTGACATCTGTCCACGTAATACAATATGGTGAACATTTTTAACAATATAGTGAAGAATTTAAATGATATTCTGTGCATTTTAACAGTATTGGAATAATTTTCAATACATGATGATTCCAGTGAATCATGAGACCGATGCTTCTCCACTACTTTAACAAAGATGGTTCTGAATCATGGCCAGATCATTATGCAGGTTTGACCTTTTGGAGGTAAAATGTCATGTTTTTATTTTACCCAGTTACACATTTGAACAAATTAACATATGAATTCTATGAGCTCTTGAGTTATGGCTAGAAACGTGTTTATTAGATGGCAGTGACCTTGACATTTGACCTCCAAAATAAGTTTATGCTTGAATCCAAGACAACATTTATTCATCAGATTAGAAATTTGTGAGACCCCTCCCCCCACTCTCTCTCTCACACACACACACACACAATTGTTCAACTCTATTGCATGCTCATTTATTTAAAGTTGTTTTCATACATTTCAAATTAATTCTAGAGCAATAGTCAAAATTATTTTTGTTTGGTCATGGCAACATCATCCTTTAACTAAAAATCAGATCCAGAAACCCCATTGAGTTGCATTATCACAATAAAGACTCAAGTGTTCGGAGAGAAAACCTGAAATCCTAATGTGTCTGGTCCTGTTTGTTACCAGCACAGAAGCATAAAAATGGTAAGAAAATGAGGTTATACAAAGAAATAAAGGGTACAAGAAAAGGGGACCGAGGAACAAAGACAGAGCTTGTTCTATTATGATCATTTTCACTGAACAACACCACATGGCATCTTCACGCTAAATCTGAATCTAATTACACCAGAACTATTAGCCTCTGTCCCCACTGTCACCCTCGTAGTGTACACATACACAGATACACAAGTGTACACAAACTACACATACATACAAAATATGGGCAGATGCTGAAGAGGCCTCTTTGCACAACTGTCTCCATCCATTTCACAAACACAGTCGAAGACTATTCATAAATGCACACACACGCATACATCAAAAGGATGGAAAGACAATACTATCACATAGCTGTGTTTGGGTGTGTGGCATTAGCAGTAGAGCTGGTTCCCTTATTAAGAAACACAATAGAGAAAACCCCTTCACTTCAGAGGAAACGGTTAGCTGTGCTTATCGTATGGATGCAAACTGTCACGGCAAATCCATGAGGGAGCGAGCTATGTTTGCGAGAACCGCCCTCCAGAGGTCGACGCATTGTAGTGAGGCTCTATCCCCTGTTCACAGGCTTTTAAGAGAACACGTGCAAAAGTGTGGCTGTTGGTTTCTGTATCACTGAGTGAAGCCAGGTGTGAGGGAGAGGGGAGGATGGAAAATGAGATGAGAAGTAAGAAAAGCGTGATGAGAAAAGAGAGCCAGTGTCGGAGCAGGAGGGAGAGAGCAAAGAGAGAGATGAGGCTGTCTGTTTGTGCCTGAATGCTTGTCATCCTTTCCCATTCAATCTCATTTGCATGGGTCTGGAGAAGAGAAAATAACCTGAATAAATTAACTAGACACACACAGACTTGCGCACACACACACACAGAAAAAAAAGGGAAGTGCAACCCATCTCATTTTCAATTTGTTCACCATCATCTGGCATGTTCATGCATACACAGACACACATGAGAGACTGGTCAGTGTGCATGGATAAAAACGTTCATTTTTTTTTCAGATTTCCATTGAAGTTAAACAACGAAGAGAGAGGAAAAAAAAAGGGAAAATCCAACCATCATATCATCTTGGCACAACTGCTTGAAACCATAAGAGCCTTTCATCAACCAAACACTTAAACGGGTGTCTGTGGGGACTTATCAAAAGCAGCACAGTGATGATAATAATAACAGCTGGAGAGTGGGGTGGGGTGGGGCGAGGGGATAACAACGATCCTGTCACCATAAACAGTCATTAGCCGTCATTAGCTCTGCGCGGCTGGCACTCACCCACCGACAAGACGTAGTCAAGGCAATGCAGCTAATTCAGGCAAGACATACAGAAGTTATTAGGGTGTTATGTGGTGCTTTAGGCTGGGAAAAGACTTCATTTATACTGTCTGCCACTGTGGGATTTAAAGAGACTGCAATTCTCCTACAGAATGGGAACATGGGAAAGGCTCTGGGCAAGAAAAGCTGAGTGGAGTTTAATGGTGCAAGCTAGTAAAGGGCAAGAAGGTGGGGTTTTACAAGTAACAGTGTGTTTATGCAGTTACATGTGATTGTTTGTGTGCTTCACATAGTAAAGAGTGGGATCATTTGCATCCACACATGCATGTATAAGTGTGTGAACATCCATGGGGAATTTTACAAACAACATCAGAGTGGCTTTTCAGCTGCTGATCCCTGCTCTGCTATTTCTATCTCAAACCACAGCTTTGACCACATGACAAACAACCGTTGTGTGTTCTGAGCGACGCTTCACTTTTTGACCCTGGATTTCACAGACGGCATTTGGTGTGAGAGTCATCTTGTTCATGTAACAGCTTGAAAGGCCTTATTAATTCCTTGTACAAATCCCTGAATTTCTGTGTATGACTGTAAAGAATGTTTAGCGGTTATGAGTATCGCACATCTCTGTAAGTGTGTATGGGCCTTTCTTTTTTTTTTTTCCTGTGTTGTGTATGTGTGTGCATGAGAAAGAAAGAGTTTGTACTAAGCCTGCTAGGTGATGCATGAGGATTACTACTCACTGCCACCCTCAGGGCTTATCCCTGTGCTTGGTGGAGGTTCACGTTTATTTAAATAGCCTTCTAATGACTTGCAGAGGTTTTAGGCAAGGATATGTGCCAAAACAGTGACTATAAAATAATCAACTTCCTGGAGCCCGGAGCTTCCTACTGTTTGGGGAATGCATAGCCGCAGTCCGTGACAGTTGCCAGTCTGCATCTGAGCAACGTCAAATGAGAGCAGTTCTCCTCAGAGCTCCTGTTTTACAGATAATATTTTACAAAAAATGATGGGTTCATAAAAATGGTTGAAAAGGGTTGTTCTAAAGAGATGTTGTACTGCCTAAGGCACATACACCGCAGTGTACTAGCAACTTGACAATTCCAGCCCTGCTCACTTTTGACACTTAGCATCTCACAGCATACAGACTGTACATTATCTTTTGCCAGTTAAACTGAAACTGTATAAGCTTTATTAGAGAAAATGGCTTGAACTGTGGCAGATCAGCATTTTCAACCATCTTTTAGAAAAACTGTTCATGCATTCACCTAGAAAACTGTCAGGAAGCATAGATCTGGTGAACTGATGGATTTGTGCTTTACCCGCTCTCTGCACCAAATACATCACACTCGTATTCTGATAGCAGAGATATTTCAGGTATGGCAGAGGGAATACATCACACTTTGTCAGCAGACGGAATATTTATCATAACATTCAGGCATAGATTACACACACAAATGCACTATATGCACATAGCTCTTGGATTAACTAAATATGTCCTTCTGGTCAGAATATACTTGCTCACAGGTACAGAGGAGAGTTGACAAGACAAGAGCCCTCCATATACACACATATATACACACACACACACACACTGAGCATTAGACACATGAAAGTTTTAATGAGCCAAGTGGGTCTCCATCCCTGCAGGACGGTAGAAAGTCATCAGCAGAGTTCAGCTCCTGCTGTCTGCTCCAAAGACCAGTGTTAGTCACACAGCATCACACCTAACTTATTTCCTCACACATCCTCAGATTCCTGACTCCCGCTAGCTTGTTCTCACACCTCTCTCTCTCCTCTTCCCCTCCCCACTCCAGACTTGACTAATGCTTACTGCAGCTCTCGTCTCATGTGCCGTTCATTCTCGCCCCCTCTGTTCTTCTTACACTTTGACTATTCTTCCTGCTTTCTATTTTGCTTTTTCCACCATTCTCTTTCCTTTTTTCTCCCCCTCACTGTTCATGTTCTTTTTCATCTGCTCATTATCTGAGCAGAGCTTTGACACAGACGGGGCTGAGGTAAAAATGTCACACCTGGCTGGCTGTTACATTACTATAATCATGCTGACATGTCAAAATAACCCATCTTATAACAGGTATACTCCAGATCATGACATTTTTTTGTTAAAGGTGTTAAACTACAGGTCACTGGAGATTTCTACCATTTCTTAGATTCTAGACAACTTCTGTTTAAAATGTCAGTAACAGACACCCACAACAGCAATTGATATCAGCAACTGCAGACTAAAATATATATTTTTGTGTGTTTTTTAGGTTATTTTTTAATAAAGTTTCCTTGAACTATTACAGTGGAAAGATGAAGCACATATACATTGTTGAATAGGAATGAAAATCATGGAAAAGTTACTCTTTAGGTGATTACATCTTATATTAAACATGAGATATTTTGACTACAAATGAGGAAAAATACTAGTGCTGTCAAGTGATTGACATTTTTAATCAGATTAAACAGTGTTGCTGTGGATTCATTTAGATTAATCACAATTAAATATCTATATTAACTGCACTTCATTTTGCATGAGCAAACAGACTCAAGGAGAACATGCAGTATATGCACGTAACATGTCTGTTACAAGCTGGGTGACATGTTAGCTGAAGTGCTAGCAGAATACCCAACTAACATACACATCATGTCATGTGGCATTCTAAACTGGAAGTGCCTCATTTAAAAGAAAACTCCTTCCTGTAGAGAGTGTAAAATACTTTATGTTGATCAACGGTTCAGTCTTGGGATTTCTTCTCATATTTCCATCCAGAGGGTCAACATACTGTTAAGGGTCTTCCATCTTTAAGGAGTAAAATAAAATGCTAAATGGCCTGCACTTATGTAGCGCTTTTCCACCTTCATGGTGCTCAAAGCGTTTCACATTCTCCTCACATTCACACACACACACACAAGTATAGTTTTTAAAGTTCTGTCAGTCCTACTGGGAGCCTAAATCAGGGTTCAGTGTCTTGCCCAAGGACACTTCAACATGTAGACAGCCAGAGCTGGGACACAAACCGCCAACCCTTTGGTCATTGGACGACCCGCTCTACCAACTGAGCCACAGCCGCCCCCACAGGAGTGGTCATGCTACCTGTTGCTACTCAGTTGGCAGAAATGCTCAGTCATTTTACACTGCAGATGGAATAATAACATTAAAAATTTAAACGAATTAATCATGATGATGAATTAATGTGTTCATTTTGACAGCCTTAAAAAATACAGTTGATAAGAATTAGATTTTTGCAGTGCCATCCAAGAAGCACATGGATATAAATTATTTCAGTGAGAGAAAAAAAGCACTTTAATTCCAATTCACAGGTTACCACTCAAGTGGTGGCATTCTATGCAAAAAGGATAATAATCACAACTTGTCAACTCCTGCTAAACATCTGAAGTCCAAATATCTTACACATTCGTCTTCACAACGGGGTGGCTGTGACCCACAGTGAGCAAATTGGGCTTAGTCAGACTGGAATATTTTTCAGCATGAGCACCACAAGTTAGTGCACAGCTCATAAAACAAATAAACACACACACACACACACACACACACACACCATACAATCAGCTCCATTGTATCTGGGCAGCTTCATCACTCAGCGGTCAAAGGTTTAGTCAGACGCAGCATTACACTCTCACCACAGCCGCCAGCATTAAGCTCTTCTTCCTGAGAGTGCAACTTAGTTTAATAAACAGCCATCTAGTCACACATATCTCACAGGGGCACCAGCAAACATATTTGTTTTTCATTGCCGCGCTGGAGTCATCAAGTCACGCTGGCAGGGAAATAATATTAATGGAAGGCAAATTAAATTAAAGCATGGATTTGACCGTGGGTTTCCTCAATGTCATGGGCTGACATACAGATTCCTCTATCTGCCTCCCACATACACACACACACATACACACAAATACAAATAAATCCCTGTGCTGGGAATGAGGTCTCTCAATCTCTGCAAACAATCAGATAATCCTTCAGGAATCCTTCACTTCTCTTGGTCTCTCTATCACAAATGGAGTTAGAGAAAGAAGCAGAGGCAGGCATACAACCCCTCACAAGCGCACACACATACACAAAATCACTTCATAGTAGCTGTGTTTATCCTAAAACAGAGTATATCTTAAGCAGCTCAGGTGGCGTCAGTAAGTTTACCATATAAATGACCTGCCTGTCTGTCGAAAGATAACACTAACTCTGTCGACTAGAAAGAGTTTTGTGTGAGAGTGAATGAGCAGCAGTGGCCTCTTGTATAAACACTGGGAGCGTGTCAGTTTGTGTGCAGGCTTTTTGTACATATATGTGTTGTCCGGCTGCCTGTGTGATTAGACAATTTATCTGCTCCTGCCTTAAGCAATGGGAAAGGGAGAGAAACCCTCATGTCTACTGTGTGTTTTGGTCACCGCGAGCATTTCAGGTTGCCAGATCTCCCTCGTTTCCAGCCTAACCCATTTGCCAAACATAACAGGGCTGGCTGAAAATGAAGCCGACTGGCAAACAGACTATTGCCACTTGGCTGTGGCGCTGTGCCTGCTGTCTGTTACAGTGTTGTATTGGAAACTGCTCTAAAAAGGACTTTTGTGAGCTACATGCACCTGCTCCAGCTTGTCGGGTGATTGAGTACATACTGAAGGCTTGTAGAAACATTAAGCCATAAGGAGAACAAAAAAATGAGGGTGATTTTTTTTTATGTCTGCTTTAACACTATCTGTCTCCTTGCTTTACTTTTCCCCCTCACTGCGTCCCTCTCTTCCATCTCCACCCAGTCCACACCAACACAATGGCAGAATTAGTATTTTTAGAAACCAGATGCCTCTAGAGAATTCTTCAAACATTCTCAAGATGCTGCAAGCACACAAACACATTTTTTTCATATTCACAAACGGATACATAAAAAACAAATAAATAAATAAAAAAATCCCTGCATACAGTCCAAAAGACAGCGTGCAAACACATATCAGCTTTAGTATATTAGTATTACAGTGCAAGTGGGTGACGGGGGTATGTTTGAGGGCACAGACTACAGTGTGTACAATAGAGCTGAAGCTGAGAATTATAGAAGTCTTTGAACTCACTGCAACAGGAGAGGCACACAACATACATAACTTCTGCTTCTAAGCCACTTTCTGCCCCCCAGGTACTTAAAGAAAAAAAAAAAAGAATAAAAATACCAGTTCCGCACGAGTTGCTGACCTAAACATTTCATTTAACTAGTTAAAGTTAGAACAGCGACTGTGGCTCAGACACAGTGTATCCAAACATAGAATGACAGACTTTAACAGTTCATTATTTGTACAGTACTTTTACAAAAGACAGTGTAATTTGCTTGAAGAATGAGTTTGGCATTATAATTAAAAGTAACAAACGACCAAATACACATTAATAAAACAAATGAGGCCTGTCTGTGTTGTCTGGCAGCCAAGATAAAGAATCTCAGATGTTTTCTATTTTTTTGCAGAACAAGTGCCTCAAAATGTCTGGATGAATTTTCTGTTGCTGAAGAAATGAACTGAGTAACAAACAATAGGATGTTACAATTTAAAGGGGTCATATTTAGTTAAACCTTTGGTACATGTATTTGTGTTTTTGGACCCCAATAGTTCAGAAAGTTTGAATTTGAACCCTTCAGGTGCAGCAAAGGTATGTTTATATTAATGTTGTCAAAAATTGAGGGGATTTTGACAACCCTTTTTAATTCCTGCTCGATTTGTTACATTTATAACTAGTTAGGTCATAGCATTTACACATATAAGAACAAGACTTATGATGAACATTTCTCCAAGTATGATATAATTGTTTGCCAGCAGTCACTTTATAAATCCATGTACTTATGAAACCTATATAACCATTTGTATTAATCCAATTGAAAAGCAGAACTGCACAAATAATTAAGCTGCAGTCTGCTCAATTACTCCGTATAATCACTATTTAAAGTTCCCAGTGGGTGCATGATATTTATTTTTATGCGACAATGAACAGAGTGTACTGTGTAAAATATTAAACATGAAGTAGATACCTTTTTTAGTCTGCTGAAATATATATATATATATATATATATATATATATATATATATATATATATATATATATATATGAGTTGGAATTGTGTACTGTGTACATTTAAGATAGATGATCTAATAACTACTTTCAAGGATCAATTGATGAATAATTAGACTGCAATGACTAATTATGGGGCTAATTTAGTAAGTCAAGCCAAAAATCTTACACATTTAAATTTTTGGTGGTTTTATGTTCACTTTCACATTAATTATTTGGGTGAGTTGAGTGATTCACCATATTTTTACATGCTTATTAACTTGACTTAGTATTCATGTCAAAGATAATTAATTTTAGATATGTGTAAGGGGTTTTCAGTGTGAACATCTTTTGGGGAAAAGGATCATATCCATTTTTTCCTCCTCTAAATTTTCATCTTAATATTAGCCCTTAATTCACAATGGGTCAACTTCTCTAACTTCCTTGGTAGACTCGCATTGCAAATTGCTGCTAAGGAATTGCCAGGTTAATTATTAAATGTGAATTAACCTGGACTTTCTCAGTTCATTTGGATTTCCAAGGGGCGTCATTGAGTGACTCACATCAAAATGACTGTGGATGCAAGCGAATAAGCAGCAATGTCATGAAAAAAAAGCCATTGCTGGACAGGATGTAGTCCCAGGTGGCAGCTCATCATATTATTAAAGTGCATAACCACAACTACACCCCCATATCAGAGAAATGGTTATGACCAGTTGTTCCAAATTAAGCCTCAGCGGTAATCAGTTTGAATAGGAGCAGTGCCAAGCTGAACACAGTCCCAGAACACATGAATATTTGCCATCAGGTAAATTCATCTGGTTTGCAGGTTTTAAAATGACAATCACTCCCATATTAATCTAATAGTCACAATAAAATCTTCCTCACCAATTTGTGCAGCATGAATACAAAGTTAATTCTTTTTTTAAGGTTTTTTTTTCCATCGGGTTCCAATCCTTTATTTAGAGAGATAAATAAAGATTATATGTTGGATTGTTTATGAAGCCATCTTTGTGGCTCCGAGACAGAGAGAGAAAAAGAGAGAGAGAAAGCAGTGGTGGTTGAGCAAAAGCAAGTGAGTTAATGAGGAGAGGGAGCAACATTAGTGAAAGCAAAAAAAACAAATCCAGATAATTTCACAGCATTCACACTCAAAATCAAAAAATACACCTACACCTTTGCACAGCCCTGCAGGAGAGTTCTGAGTGAAAGAACTCATTTCAAACCTGCACAAGGAAGTTTCTGCAACTCTGTGTGTTGTTTTTAAACCCTGAACTTAGGCTCACAGGCCACCAGCAGACCGAGAACAAAGCAATGAGAGAAGATGGTCATTAACTGGAATTGCTACGTATTTATAGAGTACTGTTTGGGTGTACACTCACTGCCTAAAAGGCCCACACCCTAACATGTCCACGTCACAGTAAAAGAGGAAGCTATAAAGTTAACTGCCGATGACTGTGTCTCTGCAAGAAAATACACAACCACATACTATTAGAGGTCAAATGATTATTTTTTATTGAAAATGTCACAAAACATAGCACCATGTACTAATGGAGCGCCCCTTGCCTTAACTATCTTAACTACAAAAAGAAAAAGGTAACAAAAGTCAGGTTTACAATGTAAGAGTAGAATAAGTCATGCAAAGTCTCACTGAATTTCCCAAACCCACCATAAAGATAACTGAAAGTAGGGGATTAGAATGTATTGATGATCCGACACAGTGTGTGTGTGTGGGGGGGGGGGGGGGGGGGGGGGGATTTCTGTGCGGAGGAGGGTGAGATTTGGGTTGTGATTGATTTTCTTACACCTATATCCTACATTACTGGCACTAATGCTCATATGAACTGAACTGTTGGCAGTCTCTGAATTCGTAAACCTTCCTAAACACTGGGGTGTCATAAAGGGGTGTGTGTGTGTGTGGTGGGGGGGGTTGACAAATTCATAGGGCCCAGTATTTGTGTGCCCAGTGGACTGTATCTGTTGCGCTAGGATTTGACACCTTAGTTATGGATGGACAGTACCCCTCCGTATATAAGTGCCCCTCCACCTGTTCCAAAAGTAAAAAAGGAACCAATTTTTTTTTTGTCCAAATCACACCATGACCATACAAAGTGAAACAAAAATTTAAAATTCACAAGTTGAAAACTTTAATTTTGAGGAGGAAGATAATTTGTTTAACCATTTGCTAAACCATTTTTTTTAGTCTTACATAACAAAACTGTTTGGTTCCACAGAAACTTCCAAATGAATCTCAAAGATCAATGTAAAACAATTGTGATAAAAATCAAGATTGTGAATTTTTTTAATTATTATGATATGAATATTATATTTTTGTCATTATCACCGGCCCCTAACAGAAAGGAAAACAGCACATTGAAAGAGTATGAGTAGCCATACCTTCTTTCCCCAACATAAAATCTAGGAAGTGGTAGGTGTAGGCGACCCCCACTTTAGTCTCCACCTGAGGTCGTCGAAGGGTGGAGTAGATGTTGCCTGGGCTTCGTCTCTCCTCTGCCTTTCGCAGCTTGGGCAGCCTACAACCCATTTCTCTGAGCAAAGAAGAAACAAGAAGGGAGGAAATAACAGAAGAGGAGAGGGAACCAGAGAAGAGGAGACTTAATTAAATGTAAGACAGATATTTTTAAGACTACTTCGAACACAATTTAATGCCTGTTTCACACTGGCAAAAATTTGTGACTTCTGGATGTATTTACTATAACACCTCAACTCCCATCGTTTGAGTTGAACAGATGTCTCAATAATAATGACAATAAATAATAATAAGAGCCCAACTGATTATTCGGCCGATAATAGGTTCTCACTCTCTTGGAAATGTATTCTCCATTTACCACAATGTAAAATTTCAAAATGATTCAGAATCCAGGATCTCTTCCGGATCGCCACCAAAATGTAACCTTTTGTTCGTTGTGACACTCCCAAGACATACTGAACATTTCATCACAATCTGTCCATAAGTTTTTGAGTTATCTTGACCCCCCCCCGATCACCTCCAAAATCTTAACATTTCCAGCTCTCCCCATTACCAACCTTTCATTCATCAGCTCTGCTCAGAATAAAAACTGCATCTACAACCTGTTGTTGCCAATGGATCACATATCAGTCCTATATCAGAATAGAAACATAGAATAGATATCAAAAAGGTTCCGTCAATTATCTTTGTGAGATAAAAGATTTATGCAATTGTTAATCCACAGGTCCACAATTACTTAATATAAGATTATTATATCTCCTATCATCTTCAGGAACTGCTGATCCTCACTAGGGTCACAGAGGGTCACACTGGGGGCCTATTCCAGTTACAACGGGTGAAGGGAGGGTACAGTTACCAGTTCACTGCAGGGTTGATATATATAGACAAACAATCACTCCCACATTCACATCTATGGGCAATTTAGATGAATCAATTAACCCATCAGTGCATGTCTTGCAGAGAACCCACGCAGACACAGGAAGAACATGCAAACTCCACAAAGAAAGGCCACACCGACTGGTCTTGGGAGTTGAACCCAAGACCTTTTTTGCTGTGAGTCACAAGTGCTAATCACTACACCACCGTGTCACCCAGATAATTAGATCCTATGTAGATAAATGTTCTTATTTCATATATCTGCCTCTATACCAGTTACTGGCATATATCAGATATAGCCCATTATAGTTGGATATCTGCCTTTTTTTACCCTCTAACATCATATCAGCCAACAACAATAATAGTAACACATTTAATTTATGATACCCTTTTCATTCAGTGGAATCAACGTGCTACAGAGAAAGAAAGAAAACAAAAACTTATTTCAACCAGGTGAAGACAATGATCTTTTCCCCAACCAGGTATTACATTTGCACGTTGCCATGCCTGGTTTTCCACTTGCAAGCCATCCATTAAGGTTCAGCTGTCTGCTATACATTTGTTGAGCTGAAAGCTCTGTTGTAATTTCTCTTTGAGGGCTGCAAAGTTAGCGATAATCGAACAGGTAGAACTGAGCAAACTAATGTTACTTTCTTTGCAGCTTGGACATTTCACAGACACATTTAAACAACATAGCAAACAAGTTTATGTCAACAAGGCCTACTATGTCAAATTAAAAACCTTTTAAATGTACTATATTAAATGCAGATTTAGAAATTCAAGACATTTAAGACTTTTTAAGACCTGTAATCCTGTAATAAAATATGGAGATTCTTGAGTGAGACATTAATCTAAGGCTACATGTAGACTGCAGGCAAAGCTTGCCCAAGTCTGATTTTTTCCCATATGTGACCTACATCCAATCGGTTAGACCATTTGAACAGCATAAATCCAATCCATTCAAATCTGACCCAGGCCACTTTCATATGTGGTCCTAAATCTGATATCTAATACAGATATTTCCTAAAACATTAGAATGTCATGGAAAAGTTCATTAATTTCCATAATTCCATTCAAAAAGATAAGCCTCCATAGATTATAGATTCAGGGCCCACAATTTAAATGAGTTCAAATACTTATTTGCTCTTTTTTTTTTTTTTTTACATAATTTGGGCTTCCAGCTCACAAAGCCCATGAAAACAGGAATTTAAAAAATTAGAATACTGTGAAGAAATTAACTCAAATGTTGCAGGGCATGAATATTTTAAACTGTGTCACACACCAATTATCTACTAAACTCAAAGTACCTGTGCACGGGTTTCCCCAGGTGTCATTAAATTGCTTCAGTTTGATTCAATTGTCTCATCATTGATCCCCTCCATAAGATATCCAAACATATCAATGGAAAGTCTAGTGGAAGGGCAAACGGTGGCAGGAGAAGATACACCAGCAAAAGAGATGACTGTGGGTTTCAGGCAATTTTCAGAGATTAAAAAAATTGGCAGAGATCCAGACAGAGGGGAATAAGCTAGGAGTCACAGCTTCAAAAACCACTACATTTAGATGCATCCGGGAGATGGGCTGCAATTGTCAGGCTCTTCGGGTCAAGCCACTTCTGAGCCTTTTGTTGGATGTAGGAAGTGTCTCAACTGTGCCAAGGAGAAGAAGAACTGAACTGTTGGCCAGTGGTCCAGGGTCCACTTTTCCATGAAAGTAAGTGCCCTTCATTCGGAACCAAGGTCCAAGGGTTTGGAGGAAGACAAGTAAGGAACAGAACCGAAGATGCATGAGGTCCAGTGTGAAATATCCAGTCAGTCATAATTTGGGGTGCAATGTCCATTGAAAGTGTTGGTAAACTCAGTTTTCTTAAATCAAAGGTCATTGCCAACAGTCAATCATGAAGTACCCTAAAACATTCTGGTCCTTTCTGCTGGGGGTCTGTATGGAGAGCAGATTGCATCCTTCAGCAGGACCTGGCCCCTGCCCATAACGCCACAAGTACTAAAACCTGGTTTGATGCCCATGCCATCAGTGCTTCACTGGCCAGCCAACTCACTGGACCTAAACCCCATTAACAATCTATGTGGTATTCTCAAGAAGACAATGAGGGACACCCTCACCCATATAACAAAGAGCTGACAGCTAGCATCAAGAAAATCTGGGATTCCATTACTCCCATGCAATACCACAGGCTGATTGCCTCAATGCCACAGAATACCAATGCAGTAATTAAGGTAAAGGGAGTCACAAACAATTATTGAAGATTGATATATTTTTAAAGTACTATATTTTGATTGATTTGATCTTAATTTCTTTTCTCTGCAAAAACTGAGAAGTAAATGGTGATTTTTTTCGGAATAAATTTTTTGGAATTCCTGTTTTCATGGGTTTTAGAAGCCCATGTTACGTAAAAATTAATAAAAAATTCTTGAAATTGTTAAAATTGTAGGCCCCGAATCTATAATCTATGAAACTTTAGCTTTTTAAATGGAATTATTGAAATAACTTTTCCATGGCAATTACATTTTTGGACAAGGTATATATTTTGCAATGTTACTTCATTCTGAATGGCCATGTCACAGTTATTCAACCTTTATTTCACTAAAATGTGACAAACACCATGATTTTGCATCCCAGGAGTGTTACTTCTGTAAACACAGTGCATGGCTGTGTGATCATGTATTTCATCAGGACCTCTTTTGTACATGCAGGTCACTTCAGGGTTGGATTCAATTCAAGCTCAAAACTGATAGAAGTTGAATTTAATATATAATATAAATGAATACCCACACCAAAAAAAATCAGATTACATTTTTAAAAAATCCAAATTGTGCAATAGGACCTGCTGCCTGACTGTAGTCTAACAAGCCCAATAGTACAGGGGTATAACAGGATGTAACAGACACTCAAAGACTACAGAAATCACCTCAATTTTCACCCCAATATACAGAAAACACAGGCCTGTCCCTAACAGCTTACAGTCTGGCTCCGATATTAAAGTCCATAGAGCAGAACGGATACAAATGAAGGCACAGATCCAACTTCTGATTGTGTCCAGGTCCATTTAACCAATGATACACTCAAGGACAGGTTGATCAGATCCTCCAGAAACTCCAGGTACTTCTACCCTGTAATCATAGATGAAGTTTGCTAGTGTTTTGAACAGTTATCTCAACCCTATATGAACTGGTAGTTATCAGCATATCAGCACTGCCAATAGGAGTGAAACAAAAAAATGCACGGACGACCACTCACATGCAAGCATGAGCTAGAGCATATAGGATATGTGGCCAATTCTCACACTCAATCTACACACACTGCAATAATACTGAAGTATTAAAGTGTCAGCCATTACCTGCTTGGTGGGCTGTGATATGTGTGCATCTCCTAATCAAATAGGGCTGATTGGGAGCGACATGTTTGATCAAAACGAATTAAAGCTGAAATGAGACTGATTTCCTGCCCTGTCAAGCAGAACGACAGAACACTGTATGGAGAGGAGAGGAGAGGAGAGGAGAGGAGAGGAGAGGAGAGGAGAGGAGAGGAGAGGAGAGGAGAGGAGAGGAGAGGAGAGGAGAGGAGAGGAGAGGAGAGGAGAGGAGAGGAGAGGAGAGGAGAGGAGAGGAGAGGAGAGGAGAGGAGAGGAGAGGATTTAAGAAAGGTGGGAAATAGAAAGGAAGATGGAGCTGTGAGGCATCCTGAACCACTATCTAATTTATACAGTGACCTAAGGGTACCTATGAAACACAAATAAACCACAGCTATTTTAAGACTTTTTGTATTTAGATTTTGTAAAAACTCATGTATACCCTCAGGAGAAGGTGAATTTGGGAGCTTAGAAAATTTGATTTGACTCCCTCGCTCTTCTACATTTTAAGAGGTGCTTCAGATCCAAAGGTCTGCACTGCATGAAGGGCAGCACACTTGTGATGTGGCTTTGAGACAAATGACAAATTAGGAGAAAGATATTTGAGGAATGACGAATGAATTGGACAAATGGTGTGAAAAGAGAGGGCAAGATGGGTAAAAAGGATGTGGCCAAATACCGTCAAGCTAATCTGATGTGACAGCGATGCTACCCTGAAACCATCACAACAGTTACACTTAATATCCTCGTCTTCCGCGGCTTGCAAGAGCCACCCGGTGAGGTGAGCATCTGCACATCTGAGTGCAAGTATGTGTGTCTTCCCCAAAGGCAGGTCTATATTTGTATCTCGCTATCTGTTTGGGGACTGAGAATGACACAGTAACTCCCATTGGACCAAGTGTACGGACATTAACTCGGCTAACGATCCTAACAGGCTACATTAAGCTTAATGTGTGCATGTTCGACAACTCGCAACCTTGATTGCATAGTAGGAGCATTTTGAAAAGGTTACAAAACTTGCAAAAAGAAAGCATTGTCAATACATTTTCATACCTCATCCGTCTTGAGACAATTTACTCAAGCACAAGCAATTAAGAGTCATTTTTTCCAACATGATGCACTCTTTTGTAATGAGAACAAATGAGGAAGAAATGGAGACGACATGATGGCAAAAAGAAAGAGTTCTCTTTACCATCTATTCTCCTATTTAATCATTATTATTCAACACAACTTAGCCACACCGATACCATCACTTTATGGTTTTTGTCCTCTATTCTGCCGTCTAATCTACTACTCTTTATTAGGACTACGCCTTCCATTCCTTTCGTACAATGGCTTTGATTAGCTTTGACTGTAAACCTGTATTCAATTGTGCTTGTCTGATTACAAAAACTGATCATTCCCCTGCTTTTCAGACAATCCTCACTTCACCTTTCGATCCATCCTCCTCCTCACACTCCTCCATAATCTTGCTCCTTCAGTGCTGTACCAGAAGTATTTGTTCTGTCACTCATAACCTTCATGGCATCTGTTCTACAGCCTTCTATCTTGTGTCATTACACTTCAAAGTTGCACTTAGGATCTCCAACCCTTCCATCTCCCCTTTCGTCCATCATCCTGCATGTTCTCTCCAGCCCTCCTCCCTCCTCCTTCCATTCTTCGTCCTGCCTGGTGGCCCTGTGAACGCTCTCCTGCTGAGCCTGTTAAGTCTGATGAAGTATTACACTGTCTCCAGACAGACGGCGACTCAGCCAGACGGCCAATGGAGGCTGAGGTTATGACCAAGTTGGAGAATGCAGATCCTCTCCCAAACATTTTCCCTCCTAGGCTTCAGATAAATATGTTGCCGACTAAGGAGGCTAATGCAATTGGGGATTCGTAACAGAGTTCATCTCAGGGTTTAAAGTTAAGAATAGGAGGAAGGAGAAAATACTGTTTGGTTGCATCCTTTGATCAGTAAATCTTGTACTATTTCGCAACCGTCATTTTTCTAAATTTCTTGTATTTTTGCCTTATGCCAATGCAAATTTCGTGGGTTGTAAAAATGCACTCATTTATTGTCCTTGCTCTTCTTTATGCATAATGCATTCCACAGCACCAGAAAATCACTACAATTTTTAATCATTCGCTTACCATTTTGCTAGTGGCAGTTGGTTTTATTACTAAATAAAATGTGATTGGTTCCAGTTTTGGTCATGACTAGCCTACAGCTCCACTGTTTGATCCAACATTGCATCTTTTTTTTTTTTTTTTTTTTTTTTCAAACTGTCGGCTGACGATTCGGTTTCAAAACAAAGACTCCGCTTCAACAGATGAACTCTGAGGTTTAGAAACAGATCTTTATAATTGGACACAACTTGCAATGAAAAACCAAGGTTATAGTACCAAGAGATACTGACTCGGGGCCTTTTTATCACATATGAGGCCTTTTTCTCTACATGTTGACTTCAAACAGAATCTCTCACTTGCTCTCATTTTTGCCTTGACAGCGAAAAACATCAATAAAGCAGGGAGAGACAGGAAAGAGAGACAGATAAAAGAAGGGAAAGAGAAAGAATAGAATGACGAGGAAGACAGACAGTGAACTGCAGAGGGCTTCTCATTAGAGAGTATCTTGTGACAGAGAATTCTGAAATGACAGCGGATTTACAGTGAAGCATAATCCGCCTGTGCAATGCCACTATGACGCTACTTTCCATGCTGTTTAGGAGGTGTCTACTTTCCAAGGAGCACCGTTATTCTAATACTGGCAAGTTTCACTTTGGGATATTTTTTTCCTCTCCGTCAAACAACAGCCCAGACTCCCTTTGAGGGCTGGAGTTCGCATTCACCATTTTCCTTCCACTGTGTATCTGACCATTTACATCACAGACAATGGTGATAACGTATAGTACAGCTCACAGGATGGAGTCTGCTGGAATAAATCTCTAATTAGATGACTATTTCACTTGGCATTCCCATCAGCCAGCTGTGTGTTATGGTTTTGAAAATCCTCCTCCCAGTGGGACCTACAGTCTGTTGCGTGACATTTTATTTTGTGGGCGTTAAGTCATTTTAGTATCACTGCTCACATGTAAATACTCCATAAAAACAAATTCTTCTCCAATATAGTTTTGTACAGCCCCCCAAGAAAAATGGAATTATATCAAGAAATATAAAGTAGACAAACAACCATGTGAGTTGAACCTTGTCTCCAATGTGAAGCCAATGCTTTAGTGTCTGAAAGTGTGATACTCCCTATACCCACGAGATGGTGGACCTCACAGATTTAAAGTATCTTGAACTTCTTTATAAGAATGCTAAGTCAATTATTACTTGCAGGAGTTATCCTGGTCTCACTTGTGGAATTTAGATCCTTCAATAAATGTTGTGGTGGTCCATCTTTAAATTACTTAAAATTTGAAGGCTGGTAGGAGACTTTAATGTCTTTGACATCGGGTTACATGACACATGACAGTTCACTTGCCTGTTACAATAGTGTTTGGAGTTTGTATTTATTGCATAAAATTGATTGTTTTTCCCTCATACACAGTTAGTTACAGTATGGTCAACAAGTTACCACAATTACATTGTTCTATAAAAGTTTGCGCTCCCTTTACCCGTTACATTTCCTCAGGTCTGTTCTTTTGTCTGACTGAAGGCCCTTGGCTACAAAGAGCTAAAATGATGATGGTCAAATTATACATTTCTGGCTTCAAAACAGCCCAGAAACCAGTGGATGGTTCTATGGTAGTCCTGTCCACCCCGTATGTACAATGTGCCAAACCTTTTTCTATCAATGGCACAATGCAAATTAAGTAATACAATAAATAAACTGTATTCATATAATTGCCTTACAGAGAAAAAGCCTAATACAGTGTGGATACACGTCGGGCTGTGCAAGACTAATAAAGACATTAAACCAAACCAATTAAACATCTACTATAGTGCAAAAGCCAAGAGAAAAGAACAATTTGCCACAACAAAGAGTGAGCAAATATTTCAATATTAGGAGATGGCACAGTGAACACCTGTGGACTATTAAAATGGAATAAATCAATTCAGTTATTAGTTTTGGAATGAGTTCAACCTAAAATAAAATTACTTCAACAAATACTGCCTTAAGCAAAGGTTATGGAAATTGATTAATTTCATAGTCCTCTATTAAATGTTTCAATGCATGTGTTTCTAAGTGCTAACCAATCTAAAAAATATTTTAGTTATGGTTTAAATGTGCCCATCTCATCTCAAGACATCTCAATAAATGCAAATTATTATTATTATTATTATCATCATCATCTATGGTCTTGAAAGTGTGAGGTCAATGATAACCACACCTAAATACAAGTTTTTATTGTTTAAGCTTCATCTTCACCTATTCTAATCATAGTAAAACAAATAATGTCCATAAGAATTATGCAATTCGGTTGCTTCATACTGTACATGTTGCAATTTTTCAATGAACACAGCAGACTGCAGAAGAGGACGAATGATTTTAGACACATATCAGGACTTCAAGTGAGGTCTTATTTTATCAACAATGATAAAAGAGAGATACCTTGCCAACAAAACTATCACTCCTGACTTGTGTTTCATATTTGATCCAAGGGACTTTGTGTTTATAAGTGATGTCTCATCCCTATTGCTGCGTGTGTGAACAGTTGTTAAGCTGCATTACACTAAACCACAGAAAGGTGTGTCAATGAAAGCTGATCCACGCTTAAAAATCTTGTATGGTGCTGTACACAATTGACTGCTTTTAAAAATTAGAGGTGGCAGACAGTCCTGTGGAGTGGGCTCCCCCTCCCCTGTCAGTGGGCTGGAGCTCCATTTGGTTTCTATCCAAAGCGGAGTGTGGGGTGGGGGCAAAATGAGGAGACACAGAGAAAGAAAAGGAGACGGACAGATAAAGTGAGAAAGACAGACAGAGCAGGCTGGGAGCATGTCAAGTTGCCTGGAGGGAGGTGAGATTTCCCCAAGCAACAAAGTAGTCACCTCAAATAGTATTTTAATGAGCCTGCAGGGGTGGGATAAAAACAAATGATGACAGTGATGTATTAGTGTGTCGCGTTGCTTCGCGCATAGCCTATTTTGTACTCAGATGAACAGTTTATGAACAAAAAAAAAAAGAGTGTTTAGACTGGGACATTAATTCACTAAGGTACCTCTCAAGAATACTGGATCCATCATGTAAAGGTTTAGACTGTTTATTCACAGTTAGAATAACTGATGACTTACAGGATATTAGCTGCAGTGTGCTGTGGCCTTTGTGATAAAGTAGTTGTCACTTACCACTAATGACTGCTTTTTGTAAATAGATCTCTAACTGTATTAGGGTGAATGGTCATACATGAAGACATGGAAGTCATTTTTGTGGGGGCATCCTAGCTTGAAATTACATGTTTCTGCCTTTCTTTCTTTTTTCCCTCTTTAGTGAGCTCAACCTTTACCCTCCTGCACCCCCCCCCCCACACACACACACACACCCCTCAGGCTCACAACACGTGGCTGCCTGGTGGTGCCCGTTAACGTTGGTAGTTTAGTGAACGGGAAATGATACATGACAAGATGCACACGCGCAAAATCTGTCTCTTTGACGCACACACTCCTCCAGTACCCCCCATCACAACACCCCCCCCCCTCTCTCTCTCTCTCTCTCTTTTCCATCTGCGCTCGGCACATTTACTCCGTCACGCATATCTTGAGTTCACTTCAACCTGTGACAGTGAGTAGAGGGCTTATTCATTTTGTTCCGCCAAGAATATAAATGACACACAAGATCGCACAAATCAAATCAGCGGTTCACTGCCCAAAGAAAAGGATTTATCCTCTGTTGACTTCCACACATTGTGGATTAAAAAAGATCCCAGGGAAAGTTTTTTTTCCGTTTTTTTTTTTTTTTAATTAATTCATTTTTTTAAATCCCTTATTATGCTTGCAAAATATAGTGCAGCAGCATCTTACATAGAAATACATTAACTTTGAACAAACATTTATCAAACATATTGTACAAAAATATTAATAAAATTCAAGGGAGTGCTTAACATAAACGAGACATAAAAATACAGAAGCAACTTCAACTCACCAACCGAGTGGGTCCCAGTCTTGAGTGGGGTGTAAACCAAACTAAAAAGCGCACTTCACACGCTTGTCCGCCGATGCGCGTGCCTCCGGTCTACAGAGTCTGTCCTCCTGTCGCGTCTTCTGGAATAAGCACGGCTCCTACACTGTGATCCAATAGGAAGGAG
This sequence comes from Siphamia tubifer, assembly GCA_020466265.1. NCBI lineage: Eukaryota > Metazoa > Chordata > Actinopteri > Kurtiformes > Apogonidae > Siphamia > Siphamia tubifer. The sequence continues at coordinate 19,301,702 of CM035793.1, read as the reverse complement.
ACGGGAATCCGATAGGGAGAAAACATGAATCCTCAATTTAAGGCTGCGGGGTTGAGATCTCATAGGCAGCACGTCATAACAAACAGTCCGACTCCCTCTGTGCTCTGTCAGCAGCAGCAGTGAAGGAAAGGAGAGGAAGGGAAGTGTGTTCCTGTCATTTTCTCTCCTCCCTGGTACAACACGTGCTCATCTGTAGGTTACATCAATGAGATTAACATTAGAAACTCTACATTATGTAAAGTGATTTGTTGAGGCACAAGGTAAGATATAGCCACACATCAGGATCAAGTCTACAAAGTGTCCAGAAAATAACTACTTCCTACAGTGTTTATGGGATACTCACCATGGTTCCAAATGTTTTTGTCCCAGTTGTCAAGTAATACAAGTTGGTCACACGTGGTAGAGGCTCCTATCAAGGTTACCAAGGTTAGGCAGAGGTGTTTATATTTTCAAGGGTCTCCTTTGGAAAATTCATATTTTATAAGAAGCTATCCATAATTCACAAACGTCTGACTGAGGGGTGGTGGGAGGGGCTAAAGAGGTGGTCACAGGCCGGACAAGGCACCCCAGGGAGCCCGTCACACCACTAGACTGTGACAGAAAAAGAAAAAAAAAAATGTGTCCAAGAGATGATGGGCTTGTTACCAGGGAAGAATAGCAACCAGCCAAACCATGAGTGGAAAGGCAGCAGCAGACTGAAAGGATGAGGGCGAAGATTGAAGCAGCTGAGGTGGAGGGTCTCCGACATGGTCTGCAGACTCAAAATATGACATGTGAACATGAAATAATGAAGACTCAAAAGTCACCACTGGTTTAAATTATTAAACACTTTAACTTTTATTTCTCAAATAGTGAGCAAACACAGAAAACAAACACTTAACTCCGACCCAACGGTGCAGTGCCCTGGTTCTGAACACAACAGATGGAACAGTACAGTCAGATGTCTGCACACAGAAGACCCCATGAGGTCAGTGATCAATGAACACACATAACTTTATCACAAAAGACAACCAGTGTTGTACACCCAGGAACCAATGTGCATTTTCAATCAAATAAATCTGGTTCTGAAGTGGACATTGTTCACCGTAAGAAAAAAAAAACAGCATTTTGCAAAGGCCAACTGTAAATACTGTACATTAAAATACAAATACACTGAAACCAGCATGAAGTGAAACTTCTAGAGAACATTACCCCCAATAGAGATGAACAAAGTGCGTTATGTGATCTAGTGAATTTAATTTTCATTAGTTGATTAAAACTGCTTCCACCATTTTGAAAATGTCAGTTGATTGCTAAATAATTAAGGGGAAAGATGTGAACCTCAGGAAGCATAAATAATAGTCCTAAGGATCCCAACCTGAAAAACTGAGGAATAAGCAAGCTTTAAACAGTGATACAGGTAAAATGCCATCATCTCAAAAAAACGTCTATTTACAGTCGCTCCTCCATGCCCCAAAAATGTAGTAGAAAGTCAGTACTTGAAATTAATTTAATGACCAAGTGTCCTTATGGTGTTATAGAGAAGTTGCAGTGAGGAAACAACCGGATTGCAGCAACATCTTGACCCTATTAATGTACAGTCTATATACAGGTAGGCCTTGCAGAGCTTTACAAAAAAACCCCACAACCAAACTTTTAAAATAATCCCAAAATAAATTATAGTAAAATAATATAAATAGGTACAAAAAGTGAGTTTAAAAATATTTTATCTTTGGGTTATTTAATGAAGTTAAAAAAAACAAAAAAAAACAAATGACAGCGTGAGCCCATTTATCAAATCGCACAGGGATGGTGGGGGTTAAAAGCCACAGTCCTCAGCTGTAGTCAAAGTAACTATGATCAAAGTCATTTAGGTGAAATGAGGAGCTCCTGTGGTCTGGTTTCTAAAATGGGTTCTGACAATGAACAGGAGTGAGAAAGAACGCAGGGAATTACAATCACACTGTCCTTTCCAACCATCCAGAACATCTGTGTCATCCTTTCTGAACTGTGGCAAACTGTCGCCTTTATCTGGGGGGGGGCAGGAAACAGAGGTTAATATTACAACTTTACTTCATTCACATAAGAGTTTACAACGTATATGATTTGATAACAAGAGAAAAAAATGTTTAACTTAGAAAAAGAAGAATACAGAGAGTGGACACCAAGGCCTGACTGAACAAAGAACAGAGGAACCAAATATATTGTAAACTTTACCTGGTAGGGGCTCAGTAACTGTGAACTACATTACATTCATCCTCTGGCCTCCACAGTCCACATAGGTCTGAAAATTAAGGAGGATGAAACAGTCTAAGTTAAGCTTAAACAAATGTCAAATGTACACTTTAGAGAGGACATCAGTTACTGTTACACTGCAACACACATGTAAACACTGGGCAGACAATGACATCTACTGGATAATTCTTGCCACAAGCAATAAAGAGATTTAAAAAACACAGAAATTAAGATAGCCTCTTTGTGTCCATTTCAGAAGACATTTTATTTCTCTAGAAGCACAATTACCAAGAAATTCAAAGGGGGAAAAAATTTTGGTAAAGTATAGAAAATGCACATTAAAAATTTAATTAAATGATAGTATTAAATATGTCATGGTCTGTCAGTTGACTCATTTTTGATAAATGTAAATTTATTACTCACATTGAGGCTTCAAGGCATTACAAAAATGGAAAGGAGAAAATTAGGGTAAATGATGAATTTAAAAAATGAAACAGTTATTATAAAACAGGTGACATGAACCAGTGCTAATAATCATGACTTTGTGTAAACCGTATATGAGGAAAGTCTAGTCATTTAGGGGCAAAGAGAGTCTGAGAACCATCAGTATGTAAAAAAAAAAAAAATGGTGAGAAACCCATTGGAATACTTCATGTTAGGAAGGGATTTGAAGCTTCCACAGATTACAGTAAATGATAAAAATCTAAATATTCAAGAAAGCTGGATGCATTTCAGAGCATATATATAAAACCACACATGGCCACACATCAACAACCTCCAGTGAGTTACAACCAGTAGAAGTACTAAATTAGAGGCAAACCATTATCAAGTACTTGAAGAACCGTGGTAGTATTAAAACAATAACAAGACAGAGTTACATCTGCAAACATCAGTTAAAAAAGAAAGCACAGTTAGATGCATCTACAAGTGTCAACTTTTCTGGGCTCAGAAAAAACCTGAGACAAACTGTCACTCTGTGGAAAACATGCACGATGCTCCCAACCACAAGTATTGTGTTCTTATTTTTGGGGTGGTGATGGAAGAAATGCTACCAGTAATAGGTTCAAAGGTCCGGATTCTTCAAGGTTAAGGGTTGTGTCAGTGTCTTTAGCTAATGTCATATGCAATTCTGGGATACAATATTAATGCCAAGAATATACTGTCTTCAAGATGACAACTTTTTCAGGGACACCTACACATACTTCAATATGGTAATATTAAAGTATGTGTAGGTATGTGTATGTGTAGTTATGGGCAGACAAAAGACTGTAAATAAAGAATTTGAAGGAATCTCCAATGATATGCCTCTCTGATGCATCACAGTGCCACCACCAAACTAGTTAAGCTAAATGATGTTCCACACTGTACAGCTTTGCCTCAGCACATCCAAACATGTGCTCATTGTTAACCTGCTCTGATTGGTGAAGAGGACTGGGTGCCTATGGCACCAGCTCTAGTGTTTTTTGTCTAATGTCAGGTGACTTTTACAGTGCTGGTCTGTGAACATGACATCCACTAGAGGACACTACCAGAAAAAGACAAGAGGATGGAAAGAGGGTGCAATTACCCCCACCCCACCCCCAAAAGGAGAGGGGTATGTAAGCAGCTTTATGCAATAATTACTTGACCAATTTCTATGAAATTTTCAGGAAAGGTGCAAAGGGGTTCAGAATAGATCCCATTCAATTTTGGTGAATGTAGGTCAAAGTTTAAAAAAAAAAGAAAAGTTTTTGCAATAAGAGATTGAGAAAATGAGTTATATGCAAGGGGGGCAGGGTTTGTTGTGTCAGGCACCACTCGTATTGCTAGAAGTATTTTCTCAGCTCCCTTGACTCAGGTATGAACTTGACATCCCATTCTTAATCCATAGGGTTTAATTTGATGTGGTTTTACCCTTTGCAGGTATAACAGCTTCAACTCGTTTGGGAAGGTTTTCCAGAAGGTTTACAAGTGTGTTTATAGGAATCTTTTACCATTCCTCCCAGAAGATGTGTGTGAGATCACACATTGATGTTGGATGAGAAGGCCTGGCTCTCAGTCTCTCCTCTAATTCATCCCAAAAGTGTTCTGTCGGGTTGAGGCAAGTCACTGGGCCATGTACAAATCCTTGCTTCCACATCATACATTTCAAACAAAAAAAATCATCATCACTGCATTAGATTTAAGCCCCACACACTCAGCTGCAGAACACTGCAATGTCATATTAAACTATGGATTAAGGGATGTTACTTAAGCACATTTCAAGGCAGGCGAGTGAATACTTTTGGCAAGATAGTGTAGGTACAGTATCCCATCAGGAATTATTTAATAGGGTTTTCAACACTCTTGTTCCTTGTTGCATTGAAGGCAGATACCAGTTCAGTTGTTTCTTAAGTTTCCCCCTCTAGAGCCCAGACTAACTTTCATCTGTGGAATATGTCAGGGAATGTCTAGGAAATGGATTTTAAAACATTTATGTTTGGTAATAAAGCTGTAAGTGACATTTGGAAGCATTTCTATGTAGGCAGAGTTAGGTTTTTGCTGTCATTTATCCATTTGTCTGTGTGCAAACATAAGAAAAATTTATGCAGAGATTTGGCTGAAATTTCAGGAAATGTTGATAATGGCACAAGGAACAAGTTATTACATTTAGGTGGTGATCAGTGGGAGTATGTGAGGGGGGCACATGTGTGAGTCGTAGCAAGATAACTCAAAAAGTTATGGATGGATTTGGCTGAAACCGTCAAGAAATGTTGATACTGGCTGCACAAGGAACAAGTGATACAAGTTTAGTGGAGATCAGTGGCGGGGGGGCATGTTTCCAGATGTCATGGTAAAAAAAAATTTTTTAAATCTAATTGACCAACCAACCAGTTTTTATATTTGGGATTTATGAACCAGTCAAAGAATTTACATCTACCCACTCTTGAGTTCTGCAAACAAATGTTGGATATCTGCTCACAATGTGTGAACATCACCTGTCTGTCGAAGCAGCTGTGAAACTTGACAACACCTGGGTGAGACTTCAAATAGGTTGGAAGAAGATAAGATAAGATTTTTTTTGTCTGTCTATCAGAAACTTTTCGCAAAACTTACTGGACCAATTTCCATGAAACGTTCAGAAAATGTGTGAGGTGGTCCAGGTAGATACCATTACATTTTTGGTGAATGTAAGTCAAAGTCACCAAAAATGTGTTTCCATAATGATAACAGATGGAGCAAATCAAGTAAGACGTTTGCAAGGGGTGGGGATTGTTGTTCCCGGCACAAAACGTACATATAAACCAAGAAGCCAATTCCAGTTCCATTGTAATCTTACTGAAATTCATCATCTAGCCCTATGTAAGACTTGCTCCTTAGAAATTCGTTGTGTGGAGTGTTTTCTGACCAGAAGACATAAGAGGTTTCTCATATCACAGATGTTTGCCTTCCCTCAGTCTTACAGACTTTCACTCATATTCCCAGTAAATGCAGAATCACCTCATTGACAGGCTGTGTCCTGTGGTTCGACGTCCAGTAAGGTGGGGTGTACTACATATCAGGGAGAGGAGTCAAAGGTCAAACAGAGGGCAACAAATCACAGCAGACCACAACAGATGAATGAGTGTGAGGGATGGGATGGGCAAGTGGACCGAAACCAGACTCACCCCTCATCTTACACATCAGGGTTTTTGCATGTTATCAACAAATGTAATTTAATGCTTTTTAACCCTTGTGCGGTCCTTCGTAAAAGGCACACTGGCTGTGTCCTACAATCGGGTCTTAAAAACCCAGATTCCAAAGTTCAGTTCCATAGACTCATCACCCCACCCCCCAAGGATATATTACTGTTTTCAGTAGTAAGCAATGGCATCCTACAGTACGTATAAAAAGGTACATTTGTGAGCCACCGGGTCTCTTTGACCCGAAGGACCGCACAAGGGTTAATGTCATTTTAAAGTCAGTTTATGCCCACATCCAACAGTAGATCTAGGTTTATATATTGTTTAACAGTTTACCATCTACAACCTTTAACCAGACTGAATAGTTGCCCCTCCAATCACTTCTGCTCAAACTTGCATTTTTCCATTTTTTTTTCCATTTGTTAATATTCCCTCCACTCTTTCACCACAGCATGCTCATGCTCACAGCACCCTATATTCCAACCATCCAGTGTTGTGACTGTGTAAATAATAAACAATTACCAAACTAACCAATTAAAGGGTTCTATCTGTCAATCATCATACTATACTTCTGATCAAAATTATTAAATGTTTATATAATAAAAATAAACCATGAATAATGTTTTTTCCACCAAGTGTATTACATTTTTTAATACTTCTGGACATAGAACTTAATGCTTTTTAATGCCATTTAAAATGCCTTAATTTTCACAAAATCTATTTAATTTATGACCCACAGAAACCCTGTATATGCAGGAGTATGCAATTTGTTCCTAGGGAGACCCTGCATCAGACACACTAATTGGTGTATGGGTGTGTATGTATATGTACCATGTAGGTATAGGGATTCGGCGCATAGTTCATAGGCATCTGTGGGAACACACTCCCTCCAAAACTGGAATATGGGTAAGGCTGCAAAGAGAGTAAGAATAAAGATTGACCTGCAGTGTTGAATAACCAATAGTACACAGTATGCATATTATGTACTATATACACAATCAAATTTTGCAAATAACCGAAGTAGTATTGTGGTGAAATGTATGCAGGTACAGATGGATGTGGGTTTGGAAAAGTGGCAGACCACTGCAAGAAAGAAAGAGACAGACAGAGAGACAGACAGAGACACAGAGAGAGACACAGAGAGAGAGACAGACAGAGACAGACAGAGAGACAGAGAGAGAGAGAGACTTGCAGGGTGAACTTTTACCTTTCTCTACAAAAAAAAAAAAAAAAAAAAAAAAAAAACGCCTTTGTGAACTGAAATCCTGCAGTTCACAAAGGCAGGTTGTCCTGTGGAGGGTGAACTGAGCAGTTCAGTTTTCCAGGGAACCATTGCATCTCAATAACATATGTTTTATAAACAGCCCCCTAAAGCGTGTGCAGCACACTTTGGGTGTTCCAATCAGCAGAATCCAGAATGTTGTGTGACACATATTTGACATTTGGTCTCAAATTCCAAAGAAAGGAAAAAGGTAGAGATACAGATAGGTACCCATAAAAGAGTTCTGCCTGAAGATGGCACTAAAGTTATTTTAATACTTCAGCTGCAGAGGAGGAAGATCACAATGCAGAAGTGAACTACTGCACCACTCACATCACTTCTTTATAGCCAGAAAACACAACAAATTGGTTTATATTGTTCTGTTTGTTACATATTTAATATATGAAGATTAGCATTTTCCTGACTGGTGCTGTCATGTATTGGTTAGACTCATGCAAATGCTCAGAAGACTGTATGCATGAGCTGAAACTGAAAACTTAATATTAAATAAATAACAGAATTTACACAAGATTCACTGTCTGAGGGTCACGAGGAGCTGAAGGCTGTCTTAATACAGACTGTGTTTTATGATCATCTCATACCACACAATTGAGAAAACCAATTCTTTTACACTGGAAATATGTCAGACAGTTGAAAAGTTACTGAATATATGGTCATCTAAAGTTTCATTCTGTATGTATAGTATGTATCATACTAGAAAAGCACCGACAGCGCAAACCTCCACCAAGGCAGACCTCCCCCCTCTGAATGAAGAGAGGTCCGCCAAGGAGGTTATGTTTTTGCCAGAGTTTGTTTGTCTGTCTGTTAGTTAGCAAGATAACTCAAAAAGTTATTGATGGATCTTGATGAAAATTTCATAGGGGTGTCACAAGGAACAAATGATTAGATTTTGGTGATGATCCAGAAGAGATCCTGAATTCAGGATCACTTTGAAATGTAGTCTACATTTACAGCAATGTAAAATCTCAAAGTGATCCAGGATCTCTTCCGGATCATCACTAAAATCTAATCATTTGTTCCTTGTGACACCCCCAAAACGTCCTAAAATTTTCATCAAGATCTATCTATAACTTTTTGATTTATCTTGCTAACTAACACAACAGACAGACGGACAAACTCCAGCAAAAACCTAACCTCCTTGGCGTAGGTAAAATGTGATGTCATTGATTGACTGTGTCCTCATATATATAATATAATATAATAAATATATGTATTATATATAATAAATATAAGGTCAGCTTAGCTTTCATTTTGTATGTCTAATAAGATGTGATGTCTCATTGCTTGACTGTGTCCTTATGCGTTACCTGATTGTAAGGGCTACCTCCACTGAGCACAGGTGAAGGTTGTGTCATACCCCATCCCATACATGAACAGCAAGAGCAGTTCAAGTACCGAGTGTGGCTCATCCAAGGAGCTGGGCCAGTGACATAGGATGGCCTAGACCCTGGAAAAGGGGGAAAAATAACATTTAATGGTTTAAGCAGTTTTCAATTTATACTTCAAAATTATTCAACTGAGGTTAAACAGAACACATACAAGTACTCCTCGATTTCATGATGGCGGGGCCCAACTTGAGTCTCTGGCCCTTCAGTCTGATCTGTTGCTACAGAAAAAAACAGAAGAAGGGACATGTTGGTTTTAATTAGGAAATTTAAAAAAAAAAACCAAAAGAACAGCAGCCAAGTGTGCATTTGATTACCTCAATGATTGAATGAATGTTGACATCTTCATTGAAATACACAAACCCATACCTACAAGAGAAAACCAAGTTTACATTCCTCACACAGCTGGGGCGAACCATTCAAAATGAGACAAAAGAATGCATACTCTTGCTCCCTTACATAATATAGATAAACTACACAGGTACACTGTAGTGTTTTAGTACATTCAAGGAAACGGGAACACACACATGTACAAGTGTTAGAAATCACTTCCTGATGTCCATAAACACACTCCCATATTTTGGATTAATGTTTCTATGCTTTGATAGCGTATTTCAGGGGTGTCAAACTGCGGTCCTCGAGGGCCGGGGTCCTGCATGTTTTAGATGTTTCCCTCTTCCATTACACCTGGAGGCCATTGCATCATTATCAGTCTGATGAGGAGCTGATTATTAATCTTTAAGTGTCAGCACTGATGCATTCTGAATGGATGATTTTGTTTCAATATTCAGACAAATTAAACAGTTTTACTTTATTTTGTGCATGGGAAAAGTGCCAAAAAGCAAGAGGTGGGTTTTATTTAAATATTTTATTTCACCATTTTTTTTTTAAATTGCTGTGACCAAATGTCAATACTAGTTTTCTTCTTTAGTAATTTTTTTTCCAAAATTGTCCACATTATTTGTCATTTTGTAAATATTTATTAGTTTTTGTTCATTTTGTTTATTTTTCTACATTTTGGTTCTTTTAATGTTTTGATTTTTCTTTGATTTTCTGCCATTTGTGTCTTACTTTGCTCATGTTACCAGTTACTTTGTTAGTTCTCAGGAGTTAAAGGGTTAAACTGAATCACATGGGAAAGGGAAATACCTAAAACATGCAGGACACCGGCCCTCGAGGACTGGAGTTTGACACCTGTGGCGTGTTTGTTACTTGTGGTGGATTGGATGGGATTTTACCATCAGTTTCAGTACCATTATCAGACTAGGTAATTGATTAAGTAAATAATTTAACTGGTTATGTTTATGACTGTTGTGTAGTATGGGTCTATTTTTTCACAGCAAGACGTTTTCAATTTGTCAGTGAAAAAAAATATATAAAAATGTACAAAAATGTCCTTTTTTAATGACTAGTTAAAAGAAAATTATCTACAGTCCTATTCTCAGGAACACCTTACATAAAACTTCTAAGTGTGGAGTGACAGGCCCAAATTACACTACCCTTGCAGAGGTGAAGGTAATCAAGTACTGATACTTGGGGAAAGATGAGAACTCACCCTCTGCACATTCCTCCATGGTGTCTGATAATTTTGACTTCCTTGACAGAACCAAATTGTGCAAACAAGTCCTTCATGTCATTTTCATTCACCTATGGAATATAATTGATGTGAAAAAATGGAGAGTAGCTGTTATACCTGACAACAGTCATTCTATAAAGTACCACAGTAAGATAATTACCCCACACCCCGGAAGGGGAGAGGGGTATTGTGTTTGCGTCAGTTTGTTTGTCTGTCCATCTGTCTGTTTGTAAGCAGGCTTTATGCAAAAACTCGTGGACCAATTTCCATGAAATTTTCAGGAAAGGTGCAAGGCGGTTCAGAATAGATCCTATTCAATTTTGGTGAATGTAGGTCAAGGTCACAGTCACCAAAAATGTGTTTTTGCAAATAAGTGATAGGGCACATCAGGTAAAATGTGTTCAACAGGGGCGAGGTTTGCTGTGCCGGGCACCACTTATTTTGTTATTATTCTGCGAGGTTATTCAGATGTCCTTATATGAAGAACATTCTCTTGATACAGGCTCAATGTAGTCCTAAATTTTATTCTTAAAATAGCGAACAAGTAGTGCCAGTCACAGCAAATCCTGCGGCTTTTGCACACATTTTACCTGATTTGTCCCATCTCTTATCACTGCAAAAACACATTTTTGGTGTCTGTGACCATGACCTCTGACTTACATTCACCAAAATTTAATTGGATCTATTCTGGGCCACCTTGCACATTTCCTCAAAATGTAATGGAAATTGGTTAAGTAGTTTTTGTGCGAACCTGCTTAAAAACAAACTATGATCAAACAAGGACGTACCAGCAAATGCAGCTGGTAGTTAATAGTAAGCAATAACACACTTTATGATATTTAACAGATACTGCAGAGTACGACTGCCTGATTTGTGATAAAGTCATACTGAAATTATTTTGTCCAATATTGTGAGAAATATTTGCAGTTTTACCAGTACAGAAATGTTCGTTCAAATAGATATTTCAAGTAGAATTAAATCAATCTAAATAATATATTCCTCTGAAATGTCAGTAACTCACAAAATGTCATCATTATTGCATTTCTACCACTCAATCCACAAAAAAATCCTAAATAAGGGTGTTTGCATTGAAGTCGGTCACAATCACACTGACTGATATTGTAGTTATAATCACAATTTGACTTAAAAGTCTGGTTTGACCGGCTCTCAATGTAAATTGTCATGAGATAACTTTTATTATATACACTACATACATAAAATGTAATTGCTTGAGTAATGCAAGAGAAAATGTAGGTACAGAGCAGACGTTTTACTCAAGATATGTACGCGCAGTTCTGATATGCATTAGATAGATTTAACTATTCAGTTCGTGTCAATTTGCAGTTTAAAGCAGTTTGAAGCAATGATAATATAATATGACAATGTGCAATTTCACATTATCAAGTATTCATACTGTCTTGAAAACAAAACAAATGGATGATGCATAGACTGAAAGAAAGGGTGCATGAAAGTCCTCACTGGCCAAATTCAGTCTCATGAGTCAGTGGCACAAAAACACAGTTTCACATGAAGGAAATCTACAGGAGTTACCATCTCAGTGGATAATTTCATAGTGAGATGTAGCTCCAAGTCATTAGTCTGGAAATGGTTAGGTCTTGAAGAGACTGATGTAGGTAAAAATAACATTATGCAAGTTAGGGTGCCACAGAGGTATAAAATGTGACAAATTCATGTGGAGCAGGTCCAGTGGATACAGACAAGAAGTTCTGAAAATTTGGTGAAAGATCCATTGTATAATAGAGGAAACTAGGAGTCAGATGTTACTCCAGTGTTAGTTACCTCAGTTGTAGACCACACACCCACGTGTGTGTGTGTGTGTGTGTGTATGTGTGTGTATATATACACACACACAATGTTTTGCAGATGCATGAAGCGCTTCAAAAACAAACAAGAGCTGTTGTTCTGATATGCTGCATCTAATCATAGATGTCCTGGAAAGCAAGTAGTTTTACAGTTTTGTTTAGGGTTTTTATTTTATTATAATTTAATAAAAGAAAGGAAATCAATTCAGTGTAAATTATATCATCAGATTATCATTATTGAAATTTTTTATATATATATATAATTGAGATTTTTGTTTTACACATATCACCCAACCCTATATAACAGCTATTTTTTTGCTGATGCTACCAGAAAGTTCAAGTCTTACCTCCGTATCAATGCCACCCACAAACAGGGTATTGGGAGTCACTCTGCCCTCAGGTAGAATGTACCCACTTTCCATCTGAGAGATACTGCTATGCTTCTGGGCATTCTGACAAAAATATAATTGATACATTTTTAAATTGTATCATATTATGCACTCCAATTTTCATACCCACACTCAGATAAATGAAACGTGCTTTTATCCCAAAAACAAAGGAAAAAAAGTGAATAGAAAAAAGGATTTGAAAAGGAGCAGGGTGAAGTACAACTTGTATATATCCCATTGTACCCTTACCCCATCTTTTTCTACTCATCAAAATCCCATGTCACTTCCTCAAACTACCTAACATATCAAAATAAAATCGAATCAATTCTACACAAAACACAAAAGATATTACACATATCAAAATTACCTATTAATACCGTATCCTTATTCTACATAAACTTTAATCCGTTCTTGACTTTGTATATTCGATGTAAACTACGCCCTCGGCCTACTTGACTTGTTCCTTTCACAGTAAGATATTTCTGCCACATGACATACACAAATATAATGGTGTCTAATCTGCAAAATTAAAACGGTAAGGTTATTTTTCCGTGTCTGCTTCATGGAAAATGTTACAAAAAGGTCATACCTAATAGAGAAGCTAGCACATACAGGTGTCGGTAAACCAAAAATAAAGTAACAGCAACGAGTTACCCTCGAAAGTTGGTCAATGTTAGCAATAAAACATCGTCATCATTCTATACTTATTGCTTTTTTTTACATCAAGTTAACATTTGATTTTTTTTTGTTTTGTTTTCTGAAGTTACTTAATTAACGCTAGCTTAATGTGAGTTTGTCAGTTAGCTAGTTATTAGCATTATTTACATATTGCAAAAAAAAAAAACTTTCTGTGAAATTGGGTTTTACAGCTTAAGTTTATCGACAGAAAGTTATAGGAATGAACAGTTCATCCATACTTACCATTTTTAAAACAATTAAAAGTAACACAACCAGACGGTCAAAGTTAAGTGGTGTCTGCCCTGACTCTAACTCAACAACAGCCTATTCGGGCCGTTGAGGCCACGCCCAGCCCTTTGACGCTATAACGGCCAATCAAATGACACGTCTTCACCTATCCGCCGCTAACAAACAACGACTCTCTACCTTCACTAATTATGAGAATTTTTGTTAAATAGTTACCAACTCGACTTGCACATTGATAATCCTTCAGATCACAGAGAACTTCGAAAACTTTTGAAATAGGAGTTGCTGCTTTCATGTTCACATCAGAAAGATGAACTTTTTTTTTTTTTTTTTTTTACTTCTGAATTAAAAATTGCAAGTGTGTTGTGTTCAAGTGCATTTGGTGTCGTAGTGGAAAGAAAAATAGCTGATAATTTATCAACACCTGCTGCTTGGGTAAAACTGTTTTCTGAGCGTGTTAATTAATCTGGTACAGAATTATTTATTTATTTTTGCGATTTTCTTATGCATAGACATACAAGATCATCAGCTATCAGCAGCAGAATATTAATACAAGCATTGTTTATCATTCAAAGACAAACAATGCATTCTGGCATGTTGAAAAGTTCAAAGCTATTGTGCATCTCAGCAACCCTCCACCCCCACAAAATAGATATGAAGAAGTATTCAAGTTCAATGTTTGAGTTCATGAATACTCTACCATTATTTCCATAACAAAGCAGGAATCATGCTTTTGTTAACATTTTTCAGCTATTAGTGAGTGATTTTGCACTTTTACAACTTATATCCATACATAGTGATAGTTATTTTGTACAGTGGTTACATCAGTCCATAGGCAGGGCTACTTAGACCTGAAAGTAAAGTTAATTTAAAAAAAAAATCCACTAGTGTTGGTTTTAATGGTCTTTCAAGTATCCATAAGTATTTGTGCATGAGAGCAAAAGGCTATTGAATCCAGGTTCAATAGTTATCCCCATGAGTCATGGGCATGCTGTCATGACAGAGACCTTTCTACTGACAGTAAAGCAGCTTATGACTTTCATCACAAATTTATTTTCAAATTTGTAAACTGACCCTCAACAGACCAGGTGAAAGTTATCCAACCCCAGCAGACAGGTGACATTTAATGAATCAATTTACAAAAAATTGCCATTCATTTTATTGAGCGTTTTTGTCATTTGTTTGTATTTTTATTGATAATTTCCTAGGTTTTGGTTCATTTTTTTTCCACAAGTTTTTTCAGACCAGAGGAAAGAAATCTCAGGAACAGGACCCCTCCACATGCAGACCACCCACAGATCTGGACCTGACAATATTAGGACCCATGTGGGTTTAGATCAGTTAGGTTCCTCCATCGGTGGTGTATTTCCATCAGAACTACTTGGGCCAGAGGTCAGTACAAATGGATCCTCTCTCCTCAGGACCCACGTTTACAAGTACAATTCATTCAAGTCCACCAACAGGTCATCTAAATCTGCCCCCCCTCCACTTTTTGCTTTGGTGCAAGGAATCAGAAGCATGGTGTGACTGTACTGTATGTGAAGGAGAGTGAAGCTGAATACGTTACAGTTCACAACTATGATTTATGGATAATCTGGAGACACCTTTGCAAACCTGGTTAGTCCAAGATCAAATAAGCAAGAACCTTAAGAAAAATAAATAAATAAATAATACCAAGAATTGGTTTATCTTCAACTATTAATTATTTTCTAGTATACTTCAGTTTGTCAATAGATACAGGTTATATGCATGCTTGAAAGCATTGATAATGTTTGAATTTCAATGTTGTATTTTCAAGGTCTTTTCTTGTGAAATACAATTTTAGGTGTTTATAGCATAATACAATGTGCATCATTGTGATAAAAAAGTGGGAAAAAACATAAGAGTCTATGTATTTCTATAGATATGCATTTGACCACCATGATAAAGTACTATGCTAGAAAATTTTTAAAAACGACCCTTAAAAAGTGCTTGAGATTGACCTTAAAACGTACATTGTAGTCCAACAGCAGCATGGCAGGCAGGAAAAATAGAATAAACAATGAATAAGAGCAGACACATTATACATAACTTAGAAGTATAGAAAATAAGTATGTTAGAAAAACAGTAAGGTGCAACAATAAACTGAGAATGCTGAAAAGAAAAAGTGAAACAATGTTCTTGTTTTACCTTTGGAACGTTTGAGAACAAGAGGCATGTTGAAACCACAGTCATTGCTTATGATATACATGCTTCTGAACAGAACACTGATGAACCGATACATGGGCCTAGTAGTTCCAGGTGTAACTGGAAATCTGTGGACTGTATTTTTTCTTCTGTTTTGTATCAACATAACTGTTTTTCCTTCCATGTCAGAAAATGCAAGCACGCAACATGAAAAAAGGGCATTTTAACATTTCACAGATTCCACATCTTTAAATTTAACTTGAGTGTAATATTCAGGCATTGTTTTTTGTTACCATATTGTCAATTTAGTGTTAATACCGCCAGTTTTCAAGGTCAAAGTCATTTTTGGCAGAAATCAAAAATGCAAATGAATACAAGTGCAAGTCAAAAACATAACAAAAGTATGTTTGGCCTGTTTGTTGGTAAATGTGTCCATTTGCTACTGTAGTAGTTAAAACTAGAAAAGCACTCTGAGAGCGCAGACCTCCGCCAAGATATAGACCCCCCGGATCACCACCAAAATGTAATCATTTCCAGATCTCCTCATTATCAACCTACCCTGAAAATTTCATCAAAATCCGTCCATACGTTTTCGAGTTATCTTGAACACAGACAGACAAACAGACAAACGCTGACAAAAACATAACCTCCTTGGCAGAGGTAATAAACAGCATTAGGAAAATTAACACCACCACACTGGTGGCAGCTCCTATTAAATCAATGACCCTGGTTCTTGCAGCCCACTATCCTGCATGTTTTAGATGTCTCCCTCTTCCAGCACACCTGACAGTCATTATGAGGCTTCTGCAGAGCTGGATGATGGGCTGATCCTTTGAATCAGGTGTTTTGGAAGAGGGATACATCTAACACATGCATGATAGTGGGCCTCGAGCAATAGGGTTAAGAACCACTGACTGTCCTAAATCATTGTGCAGATCTTTTCACAGGTCCTGAAGATGTTACTAAAGGGAAGGAGGGAGAGCAGTGCCACAAGTGGCATGAATAATTCTTTGCAAAAACAGGTTGGCATTGTATATCCTCATTCCTGCCATAAGGTGGAGCTAGGGATACCGTTTCCATCTCAGTCTGTTGTCACATTGCTCCAGAACTAAAGATTCAGAGCTTTTAACTGGACTGAACTTGTGCAGGGGTGGGATCATACACAATGAGATGATGGCAGCGGGAGGGTTAAACCTCATATGTTTGACTGCTGAGTCAATATTGTAGAAGATGCCAATGTTTTTTCAGCATGTATTATATTATCCTCTGTAGTTTGCATTTTTCCCCATGAAAATAATGTTTTATTGTATTAATAATGCAGATGGCTATTATGCCAAAAATTAAGAAAACTGAAGTAACAAACTGTCCCAAATACAACAAACCTCACCCTCACAAAGGTTTTTACATGATTCTTATCATTGTGAAAACATGTTTTTGGTGATCTTTACCCTGACCTTTGAGTCACATTCACCAAAATTTAATGGGATCTATTTTGTACTACATTTCACCTTTCCTAATATTTCATAAAAATGGTCCAGTAGATTTTTGTGACAGACAAAACAAACAAACAAACAAACCCTTCCTCCCCTTTGGGTGAAAAAGTAATATTACTTTATCAGTAAATCTATCATTAACTGAATATAAACCAAGTGTCCCCATCCACTTATTTATTCATCTTGTTGTAGAATCATTGTTGTATAAATATGCTACCATAAATATTGCTGCCGTTCACTACAGAGCCTCTGAATGGTCAAATAGGTCATATGTGATTAGAAACTGCATTTTATACAAATTATTTACATGGTTTCATAGAATTAATGGCTAAACAGTTATTTAACATTTTAGATCAGTGGAGTATGTTTGGGTTTTTACTCCACCGCCCAAAGGGGAGGCAAAGTGTATTGGTTTTTGTTTGTTTTTGGCTTTTTTTGTCCATCTGTCAGCAACGTTACACAAAAGATACTGCACCAAGTTCCATGATTATTTCAAGAAATGTGAGAGATGGTCCAGAATAGATCACCTTAAATTTTGGTGAATGTAGGTCAAAGGCCAAGGTCACAAAAATGTGCTTTCACAATGATAGGGCAAATTAGGAATTTTATTTTCCTTCCTGTATACTCAGTTTTGAATAGTTTTTTTGCTCTCAGTGTCAATATGCATTGACATCAAAATTTTGAAGGACAAATTCTCCAGGTCAAATGTCACAATAAAGATCAAAATTGCATTTTGGACATATCTTTTTAACTATTCATTTTATAGACTTCCAGTGATCACCAAAAAGCTGTTCTTTAAATTCAGCATCTTGTGTGTATAGATCTTGATATACTTTTGACCCAAGAGATCAATACCTAAAAAAATTAAATGGACTATTCCTGTAAAATGAGTGGAAATGGAAACTTGGTTACTATTGACAAATAGTAAACCTAGCATGGGCTTCAAAATGTAGTCATGACATTTGGCCTTGAAAGGTCAAAATCAAGGTTATATATTTTAAATGGTTATAACTTCAAAAAGAGTGGTCGTAAGTATGTATTATCTGGACTATAAGCTGCTATTTTTTCATATGTTTTGAACATAAAATGAATTCAGGTTATTGGGGAAGTGAAGAAGGGGTAGGATTAAATAAGATTAGGCTTCATCCTACTCCTTTTCGGACATTTCATTGTTATTATTATTATTATTATTATTATTATTATTATTATTATTATTATTATTATTATTATTATTATTATTATTATTATTATTATTATTATTATTATTATTGTATGGATTGTTGTTGCACTTTGCACATGTTCGAAATAAATCATTCAAATCAAATCAAATCAAAAACCATGAGGTTTATAGAAAAGGTGCGGCTATTCTGTGGGTTTTTCTTTCACCACTAGGGGCGCTCTAACCAGAATTACAATCAAAACTACTAAGAACAATCAATGCAAAGAAGAATACCTTTGTCTTTAGCAGATAGGACACAACTGTTAAATATTTTTCAAATCCTCACCCCTTCATCATAGAAACAGATGTGATGAAGCACTTCTGAGGTTGTTCAACTGTGACACAGAAGAAGACGACTTCATGGGTTTCAGCCAAGATAATTAAATTGATTTGTGATTTAAAACACGGGAGAAATGAAGATGAATACTGATTATTTCTCTCTTTGTTCTGTTTCGTTTTAATCAGCAAAGTTGCTGCCGTGTTAAAAGACACTGTTAGGAAAAAAAACCTGTTCAGGTACATACATGTAACTACATTTATAGTTAAAATCCTTCTCTACATGCAGTAAATACATGGTTTTTCAACATAGATATCTGCCGCTTATATATTCCCTTTTATCACATTTTTTTCAAATACAGCAGATGTGGTTTATAGTCCAGAAAATACAGTACTTGGTTACTATCGTTGACAGATATTAAAGTACATGTATATTCCAAAATTGTATCTCACGTTTTGAGGCCAATGTCCATTAAGAGCTAAAATGCTACCGTGTTGTACCTGGCACCACTTGTGATGAATTAAAATTCTTTAGTAAACCATAGCAGAAATAAAGATTCAACTCAGGCCATGTCTTACCTTTACTTTCTCATTAATCAAAATAAAAAAAGTCTAGCATCATCTTGGTTAAAATCGACTTTTAAGGAGGTGAATCAGACATAGATGCACAATTCACATATGTGATGGAGAATACACCAGGTCTGGTCCCATCCATGTGAATGCTCTAAGCAAGCCCCCCCCCACCACATACACATATTTTATAAGAAGCTATCCAGACCTATCCATAATTCACAAACATCTGATTCACGGATGGTGGGAGGGGCTAAAGAGGTGGTCACAGGCCAGACAAGACACCCCAGGGAGCCCATCACACCACTGGACTGTGACAAAAAAAATTAATGATGGGCTTGTTACCAGGGAAGAATAGCAACCAGCCAAACCATGAGTGGAAAGGCAGCAGCAGACTGAAAGGATGAGGGCGAAGATTGAAGCAGCTGAGGTGGAGGGTCTCCTACATGGTCTGCAGACTCAAAATATGACATGTGAACATGAAACAATGAAGACTCAAAAGTCACCACTGGTTTAAATTATTAAACACTTTAACTTTTATTTCTCAAATAGTGAGCAAACACAGAAAACAAACACTTAACTCAGACCCAACAGTGCAGTGCCCTGGTTCTGAACACAACAGATGGAACAGTACAGTCAGATGTCTGCACACAGAAGACCCCATGAGGTCAGTGATCAATGAACACACATAACTTTATCACAAAAGACAACCAGTGTTGTACACCCAGGAACCAATGTGCATTTTCAATCAAATAAATCTGGTTCTGAAGTGGACATTGTTCACCGTAAGAAAAAAAAAACAGCATTTTGCAAAGGCCAACTGTAAATACTGTACATTAAAATACAAATACACTGAAACCAGCATGAAGTGAAACTTCTAGAGAACATTACCCCCAATAGAGATGAACAAAGTGCGTTATGTGATCTAGTGAATTTAATTTTCATTAGTTGATTAAAACTGCTTCCACCATTTTGAAAATGTCAGTTGACTGACATTAAAGGGGAAAATATTTATGATGTGAACCTTAGGAACCATAAATAATATTCCTCAGGATTCCAAGGATAATGACTAAGTGTCCTTATGGTGTTATAGTCAAGTTAATGGATTTTTTTCATCAGAGAAGCATTAACAGTTGCAGTGGGGAAACATCTTAACTCTATTAATGTACGGACAATCCTTGCGGAACATAAAAAAAGTTACAACCAAACTTATAAAATACTTCCAAAATCAATTATTTTCATAAAATGATATAAATGGGTACAAAACGTGAGTTTAAAAGTCTTCCGTTTTATCTTTGGTAAACAACAAAAAAATTAAAATGACAGTGACTCTATTCATCAAGTCGCACAGGGATGGTGGGGGTTAAAAGCCACAGACCTCAGCTGTAGTCAAAGTAACTATGATCAAAGTCATTTAGGTGAAGTGAGGAGCTCCTGTGGTCTGGTTTTAAAATGGGTTTCGACAATGAATGGGAGTGAGAAAGAACGCAGGGAATTACGATTACTCTCTTTGTTGTGTCTAACCATCCAGAACATCTGTATCATCCTTTCTGAACTGTGGCAAACTGTCGCCTTTATCTGGGGGGGCAGGAAACAGAGGTTAATATTACAACTTTACTTCATTCACATACTGCTTATGATTAGCTGACATGATTTGATTAATACGGTGATAACACGTTTTTGTTTATTTTTTTTAACTTAGATCAAAGATTAGAGGAACCAAAAATATTGTAAACTTTACCTGGTAGGGGCTCAGTAACTGTGAACTACATTACATTCATCCTCTGGCCTCCACAGTCCACATAGGTCTGAAAATTAAGGAGGATGAAACAGTCTAAGTTAAGCTTGCACAAATGTCAAATGTACACTTTAGAGAGGACATCAGTTACTGTTACACTGCAACACACATGTAAACACTGGGCAGACAATGACATCTACTGGATAATTCCTGCTACAAACAATAACGCAGCATGCTCGCATTTGAAAATCATCAGCCTGAATATTAAAAATACCGACTGTTATGTTGATTTGCAATGCATAAAATTTTACTACTGCATTTTATACTGGAATTGGTTTGTGCAGTAGATGTATAAAGAATTCCAAGGTTTATTTAAAACTAGAGCAGAGGTCAATGCAGCTGCATTATGGCTGCAATGACAACAAACACAGAAAGAGCTTCATGGGCCTTATTCACCCAGAACGTTGAAAAGACAGTGAGGGGTACACTTGTTGCTACACACAACACTTTTCCGATAGCAAGGGTCCCTCACTGCTGCGTTCTGAAATGTACATCCTCAAAGAAGAAGAAAATCGTACCGTGGACAGACCTTCCATCATTTCCATAAAGATAAGGCGCTTCGGCATGAGTTAATCAAAAACATAAAGGGGGAGTCTGTTCCATATTTCACGGTACGATAAGGATAATTATGTCCACTGAAATGCATTAGCTAACACATTAAGCTTAGCTTCCCAGACTTGCATCAATGATAAATAGCCATCTAATCAACCTCATGTCACAATGAAATAAGAAAATATAAATGTGTAATTACATAACACTACATTCTATTTGCTATTTCAAGATTATGCTTTCCATTTTGTGGTTAGCGTACCAATGGCTGTCAGTACTGATGATATGCTACCAGTGCCATTAGCCTACTTAAACTTTATGTAGCCTTCAACCCAGTTACTATATATTACAGTCCTTACACGCCCATTCAACAATATCGATCGTTAACTCCGGCATTACAGAGAGATTGGTGGTCCAAACTGCTGGCATGTTTTCAACACAAACATTCACTGAAGTTAGTGATCAGCAGCGTATGGATCTCTGTACTTCTGTTTAACTTCCGTACCCCTCAATCATAAAAATGGCTGCCAGGTGAATAAGGCAAATTGCCTCTTGCTACAAAAAAATACAGTGTTTATGGTGGACCAGTTTGTAAGTAAATGTATGATAAACGGATTGGAATACTTAAAGTTAGGAAGAGATTTGAAACTTCCTGTTGTGTCAGTGTCCTTGGTGAATGTCATTTGAAATTCTGCAATGCACTATTAATGCCAAGAATGTGCTGCCTTCAAGATGACAACTTTTCCAGGGACGCCTACACATACTTCAACAAAAACAATGCAAAAACACATCCAGCACACACTCCAAAGAGGGATTTTCAAAGTTACTGTCAGACAAAAGACTGTAAATAAACAATTTGATTTAATCTCCAACGACATCCCTCCCATCACAGTGCTACGACCAAACCAGTTAGACTGAATGATTTTCCAGGTGTACAACTTTGTCTCAGCTCATGTGTTCATTGTGAACCTGCCTGCACAGTAAATTTTGCAGTGTTAAATCAACACTTAGAGAGTTAATTTGGAGACAATGGGACCAAATACACTCTAGAAGAAGTTAAATAAACTCTCTAAGTGTTGATTTAATACTGCAAAATTTACTGTGTGTGAAGAATCTGTGAAGAAAACCTTACTGATTTCCACCAGCCTGCATCAGTACTGCACAAACTCCTTTTGCCATAGCCCACCTGTCATGTCATTTTAAGTTGGTCTGTCAGATGGATAACACAACTCATCCACTGTGTTTTTGGGTTTCATGGTGGCAACTTGTTGTCTGAGCTATCAGCTAGCACTAGAATTTCTATTACCTCATGTCACGTTTGTGTCTTTGAGCAAATATTCTAAACTGGTGCAAAATGGTCATACTACATAGATTAATTGAGCTCTGTGTTTGTTAATAAATTCCATCTTGTATTGCTAATGCTCAAATTCAACATTTTTAAAGATATTCTATGGAAAGATCAAAAAGCTTCCTCTTTATAGCCTACACTACAATGCAAAAGAGTTTGTGGTGTGTAATGACAGACAAATTATGTTAAACTGACGACAAATTATGACCAGATAACGTTGATGCGGTCAACCATCGGTCAAACGTTCATTGGTTAACATCCCTATTTATGAGATACTTCTCCATTTTATACCAGTGCTAAGGCCATTGTCCCTGTACCATACTGTTTACAAGCCAAAGCAAATTTTCATATCATTGCATTCATTTTTAATAAGATAAATCCATACTATTCCAAAGTAAGGATACCA
The DNA here is from genome assembly GCA_020466265.1 of Siphamia tubifer. NCBI lineage: Eukaryota > Metazoa > Chordata > Actinopteri > Kurtiformes > Apogonidae > Siphamia > Siphamia tubifer. Next base: position 19,278,643 of record CM035793.1, on the reverse strand, counting down.
TACTATTCCACTAAACAGTACTACACACAGTAGTACACACATATGGCACTTGAAGGTGTCACATTTCTTCTTTGCGACTGTCTGTCAGATTTGTTATTACATATAAACCTCCAAATGTCATCATTGTTACTAACTCAAGTTCCATTGTAATCCTGTTGGAATTCATCATCTCCCATCCAAGTACTGATGGGAGATGGCTTGCTACTTAGAAATTCAGTGTGTACAGTGTTTTCTGACCATAAGACATACAGTAAGAGGTTTCTCACATCACATATGTTTTGCCTTCCCTCAGTCTTACAGACATTCCCTCATATTCCCAGTAAATGCAGAATCACCTCATTGACAGGCTGTGTCCTCTGGTTCACCATCCAGTAAGGTGGGGTGTACTACATATCAGGGAGAGAAGTCAAGGGTGAAACAGAGGGCAAAAAATCACAGCAGGTCATAACAGATGTGTGTGTGTGTGTGAGGGATGGGGTGGGCAAGTGGACCCAAAACCAGGCTCAACCCCTCATCTTACATCAGGGGTTCTGCAGGTTATCAGCAAATGTCATTTCATGCTTTTTAATGCCACTATGAACAAATATGTGTCATGCCCATGTCCAACTGCAGGTACAGTTTTATGCCAGTTTATCATCCACAACCTTTAACCAGTCTCTGAATAGTTAATCGTCCTTCAATCACTTCTGTTGAAACTTGCATTTTCCCTTTTTCTTTAGACATTTGCTAATATTCCCTCCATTCTCTACAGAATGACCATGCTCACAGCACACTGCATTAGGTGTCACTATGTGTAAATAATAAACAAAAACTAACAATAGCCAATTAAAGAGTTCTGCCTGTCAATCACCACACATATTTATATAATCAAAATAAATTATGAACAATGCTTTTTTTCACCCAAACATATTTAAATGTTTAATGCCTCTGGACATGGAATTGAATGCTATTTAATGCCATTTAAGGCCTTAACTTTTGCAAAAGCTAGTCAATGACTATTAATGACCCACAGAAACCCTGTATATACAAGACCATATGTTTGGTTCATAGTGAAACCCTGCATCAGATAATGAGTGTATGGGTGTTTATGTATTTGTACCGCGTAGGTATAGGGATTCGGCACATAGTTCATCGGCAACTGTGGGAACACGTTCCCTCCAAAACTGGAATATGGGTAGGGCTGTAAAGAGAGTAAGAATACATAGTGAACTGCAGTGTTGAACAACCAATAGGAAACAGGTGTTAAAAGGTTGTATATTATGTACTATATACAGTCAAAGTTTGCTAATAGACTGAAAGTCCAGCCTACAGCGGTGTAACGGTAATGGCTCAGTTGGTATACAGCGGTTCCAATCCTGCTTTGTCCTAGTCATGTGCTGTTGTGTCCTTGGGAAAGACACTTCACCCCCCTTGCCTCCAGTGCTGCTGCTCACACTGGTGTATGGATGCGTATGAGTGTTTGGTGGCGGTTAGAGGTGACGTAGGCACAGAATGGCAGCCATGGTTCTGTGAGTCTGCCCCAACATAACTGTGGCTACATATGTAGTTTACCATCACCAGAGGGAGAATGTGAGAGCGACTGAATGGATCCACTGTGCGCTTTGAGTATGTGTGTACATAGAAAAGCACTATATAAATCTAATCAATTATTTCAAGAGTTGTTACATCTTATATGTGTGCAGCACTTCATAACTGGCATTTCAATGATTTCATATACTATGGCAGTCTGCTATATTCTATTTTGTTCTGTTTCAGTCTTAAAGGAGAACTTGGCACTGGCACGTGCTACCATTTTGGTTCTTCTTTGCTTCTTATTTTTTGGGGGGGTTTTTATGGCTCATTTTTATGGCTCATTTATGGCTCATTGGTAGTGAGTGGATGGAGGGCTGCTTCCATTCAACCCTTAAAAAGCCATTTAACCACCAGAATGACTGAAATTGTTTAATTAAGGTAAAAATGTCATCTAGTTCTCTTTTAAACCAGAAACAATGTGGATAATGTACAAAAATAACTGCATGATAAACAGGTCAGACAGACAATACGTCCTGCATAAGACAGATAAACAGTCTTTAAAAGTCTAAAATGAATTTATATTGTGAACGGACAGGTCACAACTGAACACCTAACTGGACCGTATAACAAAGACCAACTCCACACTCAAAAGCGCAGCTTTACTTGTAGTGCCGTGTTTCCTATATTAAACCTTTAGACGGACCCTTCACTTTTCAGACACCTCTACCAAATCAAACCCTAGTTTGCCTCCAGGAAACATAAACTCACTCCATTTAGAGCTAGACTTTAAACTTCTCTTCATAACGAATCATATTGTTGTCTGCTGCCTACTTCTTGGCTGAAGACCTGTGCACTCAACCACTCTCCTCTCACTGTCAACTCCTCTTCTTCTATATATTATGTCAGCACTGAATGTCACCAAGTGCCATTTACACTTTCCCATCATTCGTCTTCATTCCTGTCCCTCTGCTCCTTTCAGTAGGTATCTCTAGAGCTGGTGTGTTCCCGATGTGTGGTTCTTCCCTCTACCCCAGGGGTCCCCAAACTATTTCCTGTGAGGGCCACATAACTTTTCCCTTCTCAGATGAGGGGCCGGGGTCAGTTTGTAACAGAAAAAGTGTGACGAATGCAGGAGTGCCTAAATGTAAAAAATAATATTGTTTTCTGGATTCTTCACAGAACAAAAGTCAGAAAATAAATAATAATAATAATAATAATAATAATAACTATTCATGAAATAAATAACCCTCTTTGGGTTCTTCAGAGAAAAAAGGTCCATAGAACATAAAACTTCTTCACCTTAACAGGTCCAAGTTCAGCTTAGTTGTCAGAGCAGAATCTCTGACTTTAATGACTCATATGAGCAGTCTCTCGAAATTATTGTGTTAAAGTAGTTACTAATAGTTAATTGTAAGAAAGCCCACACAGTTTAAATGTTTATTTGATTGTTTGGTTATATTTGTTCAGGAATAACTCCTTTTCTGTAAGTTTTCAAATGTCCCACGCTGTTAAAACGCACTACTAATGTTATAATGGTTAAGTAGTCTGTGTTTTATTAGCCGCTGTGTTGTTGTAGGTAACCGTGCCAAGTTCGCCATCTTGGCTTCTTTTTCTCTTTTTTATTCATCTATTCCTGGTTTATTACTGTGTGTAGATGCCACAAGGTGAGATAAATAACACAGTACAGTTCAGGAAGATGTTAGCATGTTAATGCTGTTTAGCCACGGTATGCTGTTGAAGCTAATATGATAATATGCTAGCTGTCATGTGTGATTTCTGTGAGGTGATTTGTGTGTTCCATGACCCATGTAATACATCTGAGTGACTCATATAGTCGGTCTTAGTTAATTTATTATTGTATGTATATATTGTTATACTGAGTGTTACTCTGTATTATTACAGAGCGCAGTGAATAAACCTTCAATGAGGACATCTGTATCTGTGGTCTTTAATCAGAACCACAACCCACACCTTGCCACTATAAACCAAATCCTGGAGACAACCCCACGCTCTCTGCTTCATTAATAATGAAAATAGTTCAGAACTAAGGAACATTTTACTGCAAAAGTCCAACTTTATTATCAAATACAAATACACACATAAAAAAAATCTAAATGGTCTCTGGTATTGTTCAGGGGGCCGGACCTAATGTGGAGGCGGGCCATAGATTGGGGACCACTGCTCTACCCTGTCTACTTTCTGTCCAGTTTGCTTAAATGGAGAATGCACTGATTGTTGACTTGTGTAAACTTAGCTGACAAAATATACCATGATGCACTTTCTGTAACTCTGAAATGCTGAAGCGGCATCTGTGAAAACGTAATTCAAATTTTATATATATATATATATATATATATATATATATATATATATATATATATATATAATTATTATTTATAAGTTTTTTAACTAGATGACCGAAACAGAGTGATGTGATACAATGTTAGAACCCTTGCAAGAGACAGAATAGCAAGAAATCAGATTTTATTATCATATGGGATTTAACAAAAAATTATTATAGTTTGGAAAAATATAGAAAATGTATAAATTACATGTTAATACTACAACTAGACTGTCTCATCTCATGCTACACAATCGAGAAAACTGGAAATATGTCTGACACTTGATAAATATATAAGTATTATAATATAATAAATATATGTATTATATATAATACATATATGTATTATATATAATAAATATAAGGTCAGCTTAACTTTCATTTTGTATGTTTAATAAGATGTGATATCTCATTGCTTGACTGTGTCCTTGTGTGTTACCTGATTGTAAGGGCTACCTCCACTGAGAACAGGTGAAGGTTGTGCCATGCCCCCTCCCATAGATGAACAGCAAGAGCAGTTCAAGTACTGAGTGTGGCTCATCCAAGGAGCTGCACTAATCAAGTAGGATGGCCTGGACCCTGGATAAATAACATTTAATGGTTTTTGCACAGTTTTCAATTTATACTTCAAAAAATATTCTTCTGAGGTTAAACAAAACACGTACGACTACTCCTTGGTTTCATTATGGCAGGGCCTAATTTGAGTTTCTGGTCCCTAAAAATGATTTGTTGCTATAGAAAAACAGAAAAGGGGACATATTAGTCTTAACTATGAAAAAAAAACTGCAAACAGCCAAGTGTGCATCTGATTACCTCAATGATTGAATGGATGTTGACATCTTCACTGAAATACACAAACCCATACCTGCGAGAGAAAACAACTGGGTTTACATCCTTCACATCAGTAAGAGTACACAGCTGAGGGAACCCTTCAAAACGATAGATTAAAGCAATGCACACTCTTGCTCCATCATATATACTATACAGATACACTATACTAGCGTTTCAGCATATATTACAAAACAGGAAAGGTTATAAATCTCTTCCTGGTCTCCAAAACTATACAGTGGTACCTCTACTTATGAAATTAATTTGTTCCAGAAGTGGTTTTGTACCGTGAATTTTTCATAAATAGTTAAATTTAAATGGAAAAGGTCTGATTCGTTCCAAGGCCCAACATACAACCCCTCAAACCCTTTAAAAATTATAAAAATGTACCAATTTTATATGAAATGTGTTAAAAGTAAAAGAAAATGTAGATTTAGATTTTAGATGTAATTTATTTGGTCTCAGTAGGGAAATGTGTCTTCACTGACTGAACATTAAACAAAGAATTAAAATGAACAAGACATGCAAATCATTTTTCATATAGGCCGTGGGCCAGCAGGGGGTATGATACACCTGCACAGATTTCCAGTTACACCTGGAACTACCAGGCCAATGTATTGGTGCATCAGTGTTCTGTTCAGAAGCATGTATATCATAAGCAATGGCTGTGGTTTCAAGATGCCCCTTGTTCTCAAAAGTTCCAAAGGTAAAAAAAGAACTTTGTTTCACCTTTTCTTTTCAGCATTCTCAGTTTATTGTTGCACCTTACTGTTTTTCTAACATACTTAATTTCTATATGGGGGAAACAGTAGAACTCACCCTTTGCAGATTCCTCCACGGTATCTGATGATTCTGACTTCCTTGACAGAACCAAATTGTACAAACAAGTCCTCCATGTCATTTTCATTCACCTATGAATTATAATTCATGTGAAAAACTGGATGTTAGAGATTATACTTGACAAGAGTCATTCTATAAAGTACCACAGTAAGATCATTTTCTTCTAATTCTGCTAGGTTATTCACATGTCCTTATATGAAAAGAACTTCTTCTTGATACAAGCTCAATGCAGTCCTAAATTCCATTAATGAAATTGTAAATAACACTGAACCTCAAAACTGAGAACATAACATTGACAGCAGCTGCACAGTAAATTTTGCAGTGTTAAATCAACACTTAGAGAGTTAATTTGGAGACAATGGGACCAAATACACTCTAGAAGGAGTTAAATAAACTCTCTAAGTGTTGATTTAACACTGCAAAATTTACTGTGTAGAGTGTATTTGGTCCCATTGTCTCCAAATTAACACTGCAAAATCTACAGTGTGGTAGCTAATAGCAGGCAATAATAACATGTACTTTATAATATTTAAGAAATACTACTGAGTAGACCCACCCCCCCATTTGTGAGAACGTTATATTGCAATTATTCTGGCCACTACTGTGAGTGAGATTTGCAATTTTACCAGTCCATAAATGTTAGTTCCATCATAATCTTCCAAGTAAAATTTAATCAAAAGAAATAAATCCATATGTACGTACATGAACTAAATTATAAGATCTCCCTCTGACATAACACTAACTCACACTTGGCTTGAAAGCATGGTTTGAACCCCTCTAAATGTTAAGTGTCATGAGACAACTTTTATTATTGGCACTATACACATAAAATGTAATTGATTAAATTAATAGTGCAGTTCCACAGAGGAGAACACATAGGTAATGAGCAGATGTTTTACTCAAGATGCGTACGCACATTTAACAGGCATGCATTACTGTATTTGTTACAATTTGTAGATTTAAGTATTCACAGGTTTCTCCCCAGAAAAGTCTAGTAGGAGCTAGCAGTATAATGTCAGTGCTGTTATTCCATCGTCCAAAGTTGATTCCGAATATTATTATTTGCTGATGCTACAAGAAAGTTGAAGTCTCACCTTCATATCAATGCCACCCACAAATAGAGCATTGGGAGTCACTCTACCCTCAGGTAGAATATACCCATTGGTCATCCGAGAGGTGGGTGAAAATGTAGTACTGTTCCTGGGCTTCTGGGCATCCTGTCAAAAAAAAAAAAATATATATATATATATATGGGTACACTCTTAAATTGCATCATATTATGTACTCCTGTTTTCATACCCACACTCAGATGAATGTAAACTACTTATTAAAGAGGAGATGAAGCCTTGAAGGTTTTGACCTTGTGTCAGGTATGTGACGCTGTTTCCACATGTTATCAGATGTTCTTTGTTTCTTGTTTTTCAAATATCAAAAAAGGAGGAAAATAAGGAGGAGGATGAATACAACGTATATCCTGTTGTCAAGTTACCTCATCTTTTCTACTGATCAAAGTCCCATGTCACTTCCCCAAACTACCTTACATCTTACATGTCAAAATTAATTCTAAATGATGCAGCACAAAACACAAGTCAAACTGTCCATTTCATATCCTTATTCTGCATACATACAGACCTCCCTCCGTCCTTGGCTTTGTATACTCTATGTAAAACTAAGCCCTCAGGCTTGACTTGTTCCTCACAAAGTAATTTAAGGCATTTCTGCCATATGACATATACAAAATGCAATGCTGACTAAGCCATCAAATTAAAACAGTAAAGCTACAACGGGAATTTTCACAAATCAGATCTGTCCCCACCCCTTCCAAATGACCTAAATGAGCAATACATTTCACTTCCATTTCTACATGCAGCCTAGATTGAAACACGTCGTCATCATCCATAACTTTTTTGAGATATCTTGCAAACAGACAAACGCCAGCGAAAACTCGACTCCCGTTTCTTGGAGAAGTAAAAAAAAAAAAAAAAAAAAAAAAAAAAAAAAAAAAAGAGAGTAATGTTAGAAATAAAATGACATTATTCCGCACTTGTCCCTGTTTTAAAGGGCTCTATTGCAAAGCCCCGCTACGTCCTAAATTTAAAATGGCTCCTTTATTTCCTGCGTTTCATTATCAGACACTGATTAATCCAGGTATGCCCGATCACAAGATGTAATAAGCACACATGGATTTATCAGTGTCCAATAATTAAAGACAGTAAATAAAAGGAGCAGCCTGTAGTTAAGTAAGTAGTAGGGCTAATGCTACACCTTTCTTTATTATTAGTTTTCCCGCTCACGTACTTAGCTAACGCTAGCTTAGTTATTACTAGTTATTCGTTATTAGTATCATTCACATGTTGACAAAATCTTTTGGTATAGTTTGGTTTTCTAAATAAACTGTATCGATACAAGTATATAAGCATAAACAGTTCACCGATACTTACCATTTTTTCAATAATTAAAAGTCATACAACGAGTCAAAGTTAAGTGGTGTCTGCCCTGACTTTCACCCAACAACAGCCTACTAGGTCCACTGAGGCCACGCCCAGTCCTCTGAAGCTAATGGCCAATCAAATGACATGTCTTCATTTATCCACCTCTCACAAACAGCGACTCTGCTTTCACTTATTATATGGGAATTTTTGTTCAATAGTTACCAATTACACATAAATGCCCCCTCAGGTCATATGTTCCACTGGAGAACTGGGAAAAACGTTTGAAATAGGAGCTGCTGCCTTCATGTGCTATCGGGAAGATGAACGTTTTCACTTCTGAATTTAAAATAAAGTGTGTTGTGTTCAAGTGCATTTGCTTTTGTAGTGGAATGAAAAAAATGGCTGACAACTTATCATCACCTGCTACTTCGGTAAAACAGTTTTCATCTGTTGCAACATTTTGTTGTCTTTTTGGTTATTTTTTTTTTAAAACAAATTACATATGCATAAAAATACACAATCATCAGCTACCAGGAGCAGAATATTGATTTAAAAAACACATTGTTTATCATGTTGAAAAGAACCAAATGTTATTTGCATCTCAGCAACCCCCCCATAGTTCCACTGGGAACTATGGGGGTTGTAACTTGTATTTACCATAATTCCCATAACAAGGCAGAAATTTGTCAACTTGGAGGTAATGAGATTAATTGTGAATGATAAACAATACTTTAACTAGCATTTTGCAACTTATATCCATACATAGTTATAGTTAATTATGTATAGGGGCTACATCAGTCCATAAAGGCTAAAGGTTAGTTACCCCTAAAGTTCAAGTTGATTAAAAAGCACCACTCTATGTTTTAATAGCCACAGACACAGACATTTGTATTTGAGGGCAAAGAGCTACTGAATCTCAGCTCCTCAAGAGTTATCCACATGAGTCATGGCCATGCTGGCACAACAGAGTTCCCTATTAACCTTTTAAGTAGAGTATGAATTTCATCACAATTTCTTTTTTCAATTTTGTGAAACCTGAGTGACAGCCCAATTGTCAGAAGCCATTCATCTTCATGCACCTGAATCACTTTCCTGATGGTGAACAACTTTGAAGATGACTTCATCATAAACTCAGTCTGCATGTGTACATAACAAACCGAAACATCAGTTGAACCTGTTCATACATTTTGTTGCAAAGTGCATTGTGGGAAGCAAAACAGTTTCTCATAGATTCAGAAAATAAATAGCCAATTGCTGATGTAAAGTCCTACAGTCCACCAGGGTTCTTTTATAGAAAGTATAGTTGGTGGATGAAGGTAAAGGTGACATTTGGGTTCAACACTCACAAAGAGACAGTGAAATTGCTGCTGTGTGGAATTCCTATTCCTACAATGCACTTCATGACAACATTTACAAAAACCTTGAGTGGCATTTTGGTTTGTTATGTGAAAAGACTCATGGACTAGTAGTAATAAGTCTATTATTCAGGTTTTACACATTTGCAAAAAAAAAAAAAAGAAAAGAAAAAAAGGGGATGAAAGTCATACACTACGCCAGTGCAAAAGTGAAATTGTGGATTTCTACTAAACATATGCTTGTGGGGTCATACACTAACCAAGATGATACCTGACTATTGTTTCACTGGAAAGATTTTACTGTACTGAAAGGACTTCATTTGGACTCATGGATATGTAGGCTATTATGAATGATGATCTTTATAAAATATTCAGTTCACTTGGTGTATGGAGTCACCATTGTGGATATCTCACTCATCTGCTTTACTCATCAGTCTGACTGGCACACCTGGTGTTTGCTCTCAGAGCAGCTGTCCTCACAGCATCACTGTGACTATGGTCTTACACTGTAAAGGATGACTACTGCAGGGAATCTGAAGATGTGGCATCCTGTGGGGTATGAGGCTGTGCTGCTTATAAGGCCAGTGAAGGACAGCATTACAGACAAGTTCAGATGAGACATATTCAGGGTAGTGTTGTTATAAGCTCTAAATATTGTCGTTCTTTAGGTGATACATTTTAAAGAAATTCACAGCCATGTATATATATATATATATATATACATACATATATAGGCACCGTTTTTGGCACTCAAGGACACCATACGGCACACAGAAAAGTATAAACCAAATTAAACAAGTGATAAAACAGTAAAAACTGAAAATGAAGTAAGTTTACTAAATTATTACTAGACACAGAGTTTTATCAGTTTAATGTAGTTTTTGGCAGATATTTGTAGTTCATTATATGACCCATGTCTATTTGGTTGATGCTGATGCAGATGAAGGTCATTTTCCTGTGCGCACATTCACTCCTGGCCACCAGATGGATGGATCATGTGTGCAGTTCTGCAGGCTCAGCAGCTGCAGAGCTAAAGAGCATTGTGAAGTGAAAACAAATGTCCGAAACTTCAAAGTCTGGTAAAAAAAAAATTCCCCATTCCGCTCCACTCTACATTCCCTTACCACTGTAAGGGGAGGTCCACCAGGAAAAAACAATAGCAAAGAAGATTTACAAAAATAGCAGAGATTTACAAGAAGTAAAGTCTTGTCTAGTCTAGTTAAATTATAACATGTACAAATTCTTTAAAAAATTTTATTAAAAGTGTATTTTACTAATTTAAAATATCTCATTACACTTAAAAAAAGTCAGAATCACCTAAATAATAACTTTTCAGTGAGATATAACAACTTATTTTTCGACAATACTGTAGGTTTTGAAAATCTTTTTTCAGGAAATCCGACCAAGATCATTTTCACTTTTTCAATCGGCTGATTTTTTTTTGCTTGAATTAAGCAAAATTTACTTTGTATGAAAAAAAATCTAGTGATGCAAAAAGTGAAGATTATCTTGGCAAGATTTCCTGAAAAAATATTTACAAAAGCTATTGTCTAAAAATAAGTTCTTATATCTCATTGAAAAATAGTCTTTAGGTGGTTATGTCTTATTTTAGTGTTATTAAATATTTTGCCACCTGAGAAAAATACACTTGTTAAGATTTAGATTTTTTCCAGTATAGCTGGATTGCTCTCAGAGTCTCATACATGAAACCATTGGGGTAAACACAGATATGATGAATTTACTAAGAGTCATTTGAAGCATCTAATGTAGATTTTAATGTCTTGCATGTAAATTGTAGATATGTTCAAAATCATTCCACACCACAACTAAAACTGTGACAGCAGTGAATGACAGTTGGATTATATCTTTAATAGAAACACCAGGCAAACAATAGATCTCAATGCCAGACAGACAGACAGATAGACAGGCAGGCAGACAGACAGACAGACAGACAGGCAGGCAGGCAGACAGACAGGCAGGCAGGCAGGCAGACAGACAGACAGACAGACAGACAGACAGACAGACAGACAGACAGACAGACAGACAGATAGATAGATAGATAGATAGATAGATAGATAGATAGATAGATAGATAGATAGATAGATAGATAGATAGATAGATAGATAGATAGATAGATAGATAGATAGATAGATAGATAGATACATAGATACATAGATACATAGATACATAGATACATAGATACATAGATAGATACATAGATAGATACATAGATAAGACAAAGCAGTTCTCACTGTTCAACATAGTTGATCAATGCCACAGAGGTGATGACAAAAAGATAAACAAATGCTATTTCCCTCAAGAAGTATACTATAATACTGATAACAGCTACTAATCCATTAACTACTTATCCAAAGTCATTAATATTCATTTTGAGGCAAAGATATACAATGTTATTCATTAAGGGAGGTTCTCTTCACAACTGTCGAAAGCCCTCCAGACTGTCCCATCTATCAGTGTAGCCCGTGGCATTTTGGCCTGAGTGGACACACTTCAGCAGCAGAATTTGCCCAGAAGAGGCTCATTCATTTGTATCACAGTGTTCTTTCTTTTTTTCCCCTATATTTTATTTCAACGATTTCTTGAGTTCTGAGTGTTGAAGGTGTGTGTGTAGTTTTGCAGTTTCTGGGAGACCCTCTGACTCACATGTCCATTAGTCTCCTGTGTTTCAACATGGGTCAGGTGGGTTGTCGACATATAAATATAAATGTATCTTTCTTTAAATTTTTCAAAAAAATGTTTTGCTTTATTTTTTCCTGATTTTGTTTGCTTCTAAAGACTTAATTGCTATTTGCTATACATCTCCAGTGTGTATGTCTGTTGTTTGTATATTTATGTATTCTGTATGTGTACAAAAAATGAAAAATTCTGGGGGATGCTAATTTTATAATGTTATAATGTTAATTACAAATTACGTGTGTACCTCCAGAGCCTCAGTAATTCTCCTCTTATTCTTGCACACATTGAACATTTATATTAACTTCAGAAGATTCTAAAATTACCATCCCCCATCCCCATCTGAGATTTGTAAAATAAAATATTTAGTTTTTATATTATTTGTCCTGGTCATGTAGTCCCTCTGATATGGACATCTCAAATGCTTTTTTGGGACATAAACATTTGATTTAATAATTTTCTCCTTTATTCCAGGTATAGTTAACTACATTCACTCATCAGTGAATGTAGCTGATTGTCCAGTGTTTGGATTTCATTGCAATACTAACATCACAAAAATGCAGGACAGGAAGACCAATCACATCCTAAAAGGAGTCCTGTGGAGTCTACCCAGGGAGTCTACATGCATGCCAAGGCACCTTAGATTTTCAGTGTGTGTAATCTGAGGCTTTCGTTTAACATTTTGAACTCCCACTTATTTCTCAGAGGAAATTGTAGAGACAATATAACACATGTGGGATTTCTGTTGTCTGTCTGTTGTAGGAGGTAGATGATGAGCATCTTGGCTAAGTTCCCAGCTGACTTTGATGCACAAATGATGAAATATAACACTGTCAAGTTTGAGGAATCTATGAATACTGTTTTGAAACAGTAAGGAATCCACTTAAATAGGTAGTAACTTTGTCTGCTATGGTCAAAAGAATCCAGTCAATATGTTAAGCACAGGATACACATAAAACATATAAAAATAAAGAATAAAAAATAATTCTAACTTATATTTAACATGTGTCTTGTTTCTCATCAGATACACAAATTTAATGTGCACCATTTTGGAAAACATCTGCACAGCTTTAAAAGGGCAGATTGTCATGTCTGCTGAACCTTGGGATGTCTGTAACAGCATGTTTGTTGGCACCACGCCCACTATTCAGGCAGCAAAGTCATACCCTCCCTAAAACTACTGGGAACCTACGTGACGGATCTCTTAGCCAGGCTGCAACTCCAAAAAATAAGAAATGGTTGTTTCATGGTCACACAGACCTTGGAAAAAAAGAAGTGAATACATCTGGCATACAAAAGAAAAAGTAATGTTACTTTACTTTACTTTACTTAGGTTATATTGATATTTTAAATATACAGTACTAATAGGCCAGGACCAGTAAGTCCTAGAAAAGTCTGCAGCGCCTGAAAACCTGTGTGAGCAGATATACCACACACACACACACACACACACACACACTGAACTGAATGGTTTCATTATATTTTAACAACATTAATTTACAACCCTTAGTGTACTATAAATGCAGCATACAATTAGAAGAATATTGATTACTTTCCTTTTTTTATGTGGGCCTTTGTTTGGCGGTAAAAGTAATACAGAAGCTCAAAGCGTTTCAGGGGCTTATACAGTATGATTGTACATATGTGTCTGATTCTGTGTCATATGGATGAACTTGAACTACACCTGTTCACATCTGGACATCCATATCCTGCCACATCTGTGGGTGTGCCCCCCCCCAAACCTGTTTTCACACAGCAGTCAATGACTCAATCACCCTCATCTGATGAGTGAAGCTGCTGCTCATCAGGTGAGGGGTATATATTCACTGCTCTGATCTCTATTCTTTGCCAGATTGATCTACTGCTTTGTGCCAGACTTTCCAGTCTTTTCTTGTCTACTACCCTGATCTTGATTGAACCTGAACTGATCCTATCTGCTCTGCCTTCTGCCCAAAGCTTTGTCTGTCTGACCACATCTGCCCGTCTGTTTCCTGATAATGTACTTGCCTGTGTGTCTGACCACATCTTCTTGTCTTCTCCTCCGTTACCTACCTGCCTTCTGCCCCCAATCATGCCTTATGCCTTGGATGATTCAAGTTCTCCTGGCTTCGACCCTCCCCTGCCTCCAACTCACCCTTCACATAGTGCTCATCAACTTCTGGTTAACTGTGGTTGATGTTATCCTCTACACCATGGGTGGTCCTTGAGAGCTACTATCTTGCATGTTTTAGATATATCCCCCTTCCAACACACCTGACGGTCATTATCAAGCTTCTGCAGAGCTTGATGAGAGCTTTTTCATTTGAATCAGTTGGAAGGGAGATAAATCTAAAACATACAGGATATTACCTCTTGAGGACCAGGATTGGGCACCCCTGCTCTTTTCATTGTGGTTCTGTGAGCTGTTGCATGTGAGTGTGTGGACTATTGAAGAGAAATTACTTATTAAACTGATTAACTATGGGCTTAATAAATCAAGTTCTGTGGTCTGGGTCAGTACTACACCTGTTACACACCCTGATCAGAGTTTGTAAGACTTTTCAGAATCCTGTAGTGGGTGGAACAAGAGTTGTACTGAATTTGGTTGACAGATAAAAACAGCCTGGTCAGGGTTCAAGAAAGCCAGTGATTTGGGCCAAAATAAGAAAGTTGTATTTCATCCTTTACTGTGACCTGAACAGAAGAAATCCAGCAGTATTGTTTTCTCTACTGAGGTTTGGCTGGAAGTATCAGCCGTGAAAGATTAGAACAATGATATTGGTATCAGAGTATGGAATGCGACTCTCTTCACCACAATCCAATGTAAGTGTACTGTGGACTTGACCGGCAAGAATTCAGGATGCATATTTTCACAGACCTGGAAAAATGCTGAAAATGATGGTGTTCCAGCTGAGAACACAAACTATCAAAGGCACTCATTTTCTTAGGAAAAAACACTATGGGTGGATTCCACAAATGTCTGATCAATAATTTGTGGGGTCTAGTTGGATAGCTCATATTTTTCCAAAGAACTGTTATATGTTCTTAAAATATGATCTTAACTGCAACTAAATCATTGAAATAGAATGTGTAGACACAAAGTGATGCAAACCACATGCAGTGGTTTGCATCACTTTGTGCACTTGTCTACCACAGAAAGCTCTTTGAATTAAGTAAATGAATTACAAATAAAAAAGGAAGTAGAATTGTAACCAGACCTTTTAATCAAATAGCAACATCAGTGCATATAAAATGCATTTTTGGTTCTGTGATAAAAATCATTGTAATCTCCACAATAACAAATGTAGCTGTTCTGCTAGTTTTATTAAAAATAGCATAATACTCCACCTAGTCATCCATCCATCTTTATTTATTTAACCTTTATTTAATCAAGTTATTCAATGGAGAGCCACTTTTCATTTACAAGGATGACCTGGCCGAGAGGCAGTACAAAAACAGAACAAACCACAAAAGGGATACAGGGTAGGGTAAACAATATTAAATCATTCAATCACTCATCTACCACATATCCACAGAGTCCAGTCACAATGTGAAGGAATCTCCAAAAAAATCATCCATTGTAAGTCATTGGACATGTATGCCAGTAGAATGTAGTGTTCAGATGTTCTTTTCATCATTTCAGTTGTTTCTGAAATTGTATAGAGCAGGCAATTTTGACAGTTTCATCTATACCAACAAAGCCCCAAAGACCAGGCATGCACAGATATAAAGGATAATAAGGTGAGCCACTGCACTTTAAACCAGAGGTCTTCAACCCTGGTCCTCAGGGCCAACCTGCATGTTTCACATGTCACCCTGCTCCAACACACCTGCAACGCAGAGGGTCATTATCAGGCTTCAGCAGAGTTTGATTACAAGCACATAATTTTAATCAGGTGTGTTGGAGCAGGGTGACATCTAAAACATGCAGGACAGTTGACCCTGAGGACCAGGGTTGAACCTCTGCTCTAAATAATAAAAGGTTATAAAACCTTTAAAAGTGTGAGTTATTTCTCTGTGATCAGAGTATCATGCAGGAAAAAAAAAACAAGCAAGTATACTCATGCAACTGTAAATAAATGTAATACCATAGTTACAGGGGGAAAAAAATACATCTGCAAAGATTAACATGTTGCGACTTCCATTTGTTTTTTCAGCTATGTCTGACTGATAAGTTATACTATCAATCATGGCAGAAAATCACCCTCATTCTCAACCAGACTGTTTTACAGAAGTGGATGGGCTGGAGATCCTGCATATTGATCTCCAAATAAACCACAAGATGTGTCTTACTATGTTTACATATTTAATGCAGTCGATAGACCAGTAAGTGTTACTACTTAAAATTTGAGGTTTCTTTTTTCTTCTTGTCATTCATGTACATCAATCAAAATGATGTCTTATGAATCAGTACAGCTTCTACGTTGCACTAAACATATATTTATACTTTTAATTGACACGAGAACTCAGAGACAGAAATGGACTATCACACAGTTTATTGGTACACAAATGAGAAATATTGAGATGATTACTTGCTACTCTGATGGCAGTCTGGTGTGAAACAGCACACTGGGGAACAGAAACTGAGAAGAAGAGCAAAGAGGAGGTGAGAACAAACAGCAGGGTCTAAACCAGGTATCCAACTGAGCTTTTTAAGAGGAATCCAAAACATGTTACCAACAGCCAGAAGAGGGTCAAACCGGGGTCCAGAAAGAGATGCAGGTCTAGTAGGGATCAGGCAGGCTCAATGTCAGTGGCAGACAAAAGGTCAGGTAAAGGTACCAAAATCCTAGGAATCAAGCAATGATACCAAAGAGGAGCTAACGACAGACAGAAAACAGATATACAGACAGGGTCATACACAGGGGAACACAAGACAGGAAGGATACTGCTCATCTGATGCATTTGAAAGGAAACAAACTCGCACTGAGACAGACTGGGGGAAGCCTATTTAACCACACTACACAGCTGACACAAATGAGGTTAAATTAACAGGGGCATGACAAGGCACCAGTGACAGGAGGAAGAATGACACCCAGTGGACAAAACCCCACATGACAAAATAAAAGCCCAGATCTGAACACTGACATAAATAATATGAAGACATACAAAAACCAACAGGACAAGACAAGAAAGTCCAGACTCATAAAATTAATATTATCATCAGTGTTAGAAAAAAATGTTTGACCCAATACCACTGTATTGAATCTGATGAGAAGCATTGCAAAACAAGTGAAAATTCCCGTTCTGTCCTAGTCAGTCTGTTGTGTCCTTGGGCAAGACACTTCACCCTTCTTGCCTCCAGTGTCACTCACACTGGTGTATGAATGAGTATGAATGTTCAGTGCTGGTCAGAGGGGCTGTAGGCGCGAAATGGCAGCCACGCTTCTGTCAGTCTGCCCCAGGGCAACTGTGACTACATATGTAGTTTATCACCACCAGAGCGAGCATGTGAGAGTGAATGAATAATGGAACACTAATGTGAAGTGCTTTGGGTGCCTTGAAAAGCGCTATATAAATCTAATCCATTATTATTATTATTATTATTATTATTATTATTATTATTATTATTATTATTATTATTATTATTATTATTATTATTATTATTATTATTATTATTATTATTATTATGTGTACCATACTTATAAAAACACATACAAAAGACTAAAGGTGTGTAATTTTGTAAGTTAATAATTATTTAATTAACTAGCCAATTTGTATTCAAAGAAAGAAAGAAGGGCAGAGGATAGTCACTGGTGTCCAAATATAATCCTTAATCCTCCTGTACCATACTTTCTTAAAATTATTTGAAAAAACCCCCCCAAAAAAAACAATTTCAACTTCATATAAAACTTTTTGGTATTCTAATAATGTTTTTTCTGCAACTTCATTAGCCCTATTTAAGGTCTCTTGATGACCATCTGTTAATTCCACATGGATACTGAATCACAGGTGTTACTGTCCTTGTTGTCATAGCAGCTGTTGCAGAGCTAATTCTGCTTTTTATCATACTATCACTGACTACATTCACAGCACACAAGCTGTTATTCACGCAGTTTGCAATGATTTACTGGGATTTTATTGAATAAGCCTAAATATTGCTCACCCCCACCCCCTTAACTCTTTGAAGGGCACTCCTTAAAATAATGTGAAAGTCAACATTTCAACCTTAGTGTGTTATTGGACATCATCATCTGCATCCATGTCAGTTGCCATGACAACAGTCTCTCTCTTCTTGCCATAAAACATTTGAGTGGCACTTGCTAAAAAGTAAACACATGTAATGAAACAACTAGTGTAAGATCACAAACTGATTTTTAAAAATTTTAATCACTCATATTCACTTCAAAACTGCTTCAAAATGTCTAGAAAACCTTTCTGAGTCACTGTATAATTGTAGAAACACCAAGATGCTTCTGCGCATCACTGAGCCATAGGATTGGACCCATATGTACTGTTTAGGAAAATTACCAAAAATAGTAATTTGCCCAGTAAAGAGTAAAAAAAAATATGACATGTTTTCTTTTTTAGAACTTAGATGTGTGATTATAAGAGACGTAGGACAGGACAAAGTAAAGGTTTTTGCACGCACCACACTAGTCTACAAGTAAAATACTTCCAGAATAAAACTAATGTGTGATACTGATAAAGAAAACTCAAGTCTTAAATGCTGGTTGGCTCAAGTTTCCAAGATAAGTCATGAGGTCAAAATGTGAAATTCTTTAAATTAAGAGAATAACTTTTAGTCCAAAGGAATATTGGTCTCAGATCTACTTCAAAACACTGTGTACACTTTACAGGTCCTTTCTAGTGGAATATTTACTAATCCATTGTATACATGTACATAAACCACCATATATGTGGAATAACACACCATCATATATATTAAAAACATGAACTAACTAGCATTTTTGTCATTTGTTTTCTGATTTGTCTTATTAAAGTATTTAAGACTTGCCACATTTAATGACTGAAGCAGATACTTTCTTTTAAAAAAAATGTAGGACAGTAGCATCACTCTTAAGTCAATGGCATACTCATTTCTGCATGTGCACTGGTCGAAGGTTAAACCCTGGATGTTTCAGTAGACACTGAAACACACCCAGGGCATGACATGTTGAAACTGTCAAGGTTTTAGTTTTATAATTTTTCATGCTAATGAGAAACAGTGAATTCCTTTTGTCACTGTCTATCTGATGCAACCATACCTTGAGAAACACACACACAAAACACACTCTCATATATTCATATTTCCTCATTCAGATATTTCGCTGATAATATCTGAGTTTGTGGAAAACTTTTTTGTACTCAAGGATCCATGGTACCTATTCTCCAGCTGTCCTTGGCTTCACTGGGGACAGAATCTTAACTTACTTGAGTGATTCAATTCAATGAGAGTTGGAAAGATTTCTTTAAATTGAACATAGATAGTGTACGTTACATAAAAGTATTCACAGATTTGTGAATACTTGTGCAAAAAATTTCACACAAATCCTCTCTGTAGTATGTATGATGCTCCTTTCAAATCCCACTGTCACTGCCCAGGAAGTACATTTATGAGACTGTGATATTTAAGAATATCCACAGTGGAAACATCAACATCCAAGGCATTAAAAATACTACCCTTTACATGAGAGGAGGGTTAGGGTTAGTCAGTGTTTAGCGTAGCATCTCCTGAGCTAATACCAAAGAAACTGGTTTTGCTTTCTTACCCATTCATTTATTCCTCCATGTCATATTATTATTAGACCTAGAAGTTCTTTTGGAGACAACATGACCTCCAACATACAATATGGAAGAAAAGGCAAGGTTGTCAAATTATTTTTAATGAGATCAATTTCAAGACACCTACAAGACAGAAAGGCCACAACCGTTGTCCTCCTTCCCCTCCAAATAAAGATCCAGTGAGTTATAATGAGCTCATTTTTGCCTCTTTAAAAGAATAGAAGAATAAAACTGAATGCCTTTATTGTCACTATATACATGTACAATGAGGTTTAAAAAGCAGCTCCTCGAGTGCAACATATACATAGAATAAACAGCATAAAAACTATAGATTTCAATAATAAACTAGAAAAGCCATCTGAGAGCGCAGACCTCCACCAAGGTAGAACCTCCCCCCCACCCAGATCACCACCAAAATCTGATCATTTCCACATCTCCCCATTATCAACCTACCCTGAAAATGTCATCAAAATCAGTCCAGAAGTTTTTGAGTTATCTTGTACACAAACAAACCAAGCAACAAATGCCAGCAAAAACATAGCCTCCTAAGATAAGTCCTAAAATAAGTTATATATACAGTATTAATTATTTAAAAATGCACAATAAAGTGGTCCACGTGACATAAAAGTAGCAAATACTTTTACAGTAGATCACTCGGTCTGGTGGGGTTGAGGGGATTGGACTAAGAAGTCAGTGCATGTGTGAGTTCATAGTGGTGATGGTTTTTAGGAAGAATCTTTTCTTGAGTCTGTTTGTCTTGGTGACTTGAAGACTTAGACCAGTGTGTTTTAATCTTGGGGTTTGGAGCCCATGTGTGGTGACATGGAATTCAAATGGGGTCATCTAAGTTTTGTAATAATTGATAAAAACAAAAAACTTAATAATAAAAAATTAAATGATGGGTTGAGAAAGACAATCACAATTCATAAAAGCTAGGGATGTCCTGTTCCAATCGTGTGATTTCAGACTCGATCTGAATCATTATTATGTCCTGATAAGACGGCAGGAAGCTGGACTTAGGAGCTCAGTCCTGAGGAGCTTCTACCACTGTGCGGTGGAGAGCATCCTCTGCACTGACATCACTGTGTGGGATGGCATCTGCACTGCTGCTGAGAGCAAAGGTCTGCAGAGGGTGGTGAAGGCAGCTCCTACCCTTTACACTGTAAACCTGAATGTTCAGAATAATTAAATATATTAAGTTGTGAATACTCAAAGTTTCAGAAATAGTACTACTAACTCCAATGTATTCAGTTGCTGTAACATGTTCTTCTTTTTAAGTACTTCCAACTAATATTTTTATTAAAGGAAATCGTTGTGGACATGAGTGAACATAACTTAAAAACAAAGATGAGGTACAACTTAGTGGAATTAAGTCATTAAATGCTGAAAATGATATTGTACTGTGATATAAATACAATTTTAGAGCACTCCAAATAACCACCAATATGTATCACACCAAAAAAAACTACAATCACAAAACAATAATTTTATTCAGGGGCGGCTGTGGTTCAGTTGGTAGAGTAGGTCGTCCAATGACTGAAGGGTCAGAGGTTCACGTCCTGGCTCTGTCTGTCCACATGTCCAAGTGTCCTTGGACAAAGACACTGAACCCAGTAAGACTGACAGAACCTTAGAATAATAAGTTGTTTTAATTTAAGTATACTTTAATAAGCATCTACATTTTAAGTTCTGGAAACTTGAATTTTCTTAAGTTTCATCAACTTAAAATAATTGAGGCAATCAATTGCCTTAAATTTTTGGAGATCTTCTAACTTATTTGGGTTTACAGTGTACATGTCATGATGCAAGGGGATGGCTCTGCGCATCATGAAGGACTCCAACCACCCTGCCCACAAACTGTTCCAGCCTCTCCCCTCAAACAGACACCTGAGGAGCATCCAGAGCAAAACCACTTGGCTTATGAACAGCTTCTTCCCTGAAACTGTCAGACTGCTAAAGTCAAGCCATGTTCTATATATAGTCTTCCACCCCTCCCCAAACCTGAACACACACTTCACTAACACACTAACCACTTACCACAGGCTACCTGTTCACTGCTGCATGTGTGTCTGTATGAACATTTGTAGTGCTGACCTCGGCTTCTTTTGTACACCTTTATTTGTATATTTTGTCTATTTGTCCAGTTATGTGTTTTACTTACTTGCTTAAATTACTATTTATACTGTGTTTTAAACTTTGTTTATAATTATTGATGGCAGGACAAGAGAATAGGTTTTTAGTCCAAATAAATATTGATCTCAGATCTACCAGATCTACTTCAAAACACTGTCTGCACATTATGATCCATTCACTTTATAGGTTCTTTCTAGTGGAATATTTATAAATCCATTTTATACATGTACATAAACCACCATATATGTGGAATAACACAACATCATATATATTAAAAACATGGGCTAACCAGCACTTTTTTTCATTTGTTTTCTGATTAATTTTATTAAAGGATGTAACATTTAGCACATTTAATGTCTGAAACAAATTTCTAAAAAAAGAAGAAGTAGATCGGTGTTGTCTGATATACCAACTGGTGTGAACCAAATCAAGGATTCTTAAAATGTGAGGTGGAGGAACCTCCGGTGATAAAAACAGGTGCAAATAATGAACACACTTATGTTGTTATTGTGAGGAGGAGGTGATGCAAGAGATCTGTGAGTTGATGAGTTGAAGAGAAATGGATTTGAGCACAGAGGTAGAACACAAACAGTTCTGCCTAGTATGCTATGTATGTCTACAGAAAACAAATGGGATTGTTTGTTTAATCCCATTACATTTCATGCTTTTCTTATCCCTCCATTATACGTGCATGTGGAAGGGTCTTTTATTGCCACCATTGCTTTAGGTTAATGCAGAGCTGATGATAGCAGGAGAGAACGTCATGTCTCTTCTGATAAGATCCTCCTAAAAGGTTTACACAATATATGATAGTGTTTTTTTTATAGGGAATTACTGTGCTAAAAACTGAGGAAATATTCATCACATAAATCACATTGTCCTTGTGTCTGTATACACTGACCTTGAATTGTGCAAGTATTGGTATAACTGTGTGTCAACAAGGCAACATCATTTCAGCTATTTACAGCATGCTGTTTGTTTTGCACAAACACTTCAGCAGAAAAAAAATGTAAATACTTTACCCATAGGACTCACTGGTTACTTCTGACATGTCTGTAACTGAGACAGCACTTTCAAGGAGTCAGAATAAGCAAAATAATAATGACTACATATATAGTATTATATTTTCATTAGTATTAGCATTCTAATTTTCAGGATACAAATTTGTACTTAATCTTAATATATCTTAAAATATAACACTGTGTCATGAAGGTACGTACCAACTTAACTGATTGATGCATTTATTTGGAATATGAATGCCAAAACAGAAGAAAATAAATAAACAAAACACTTAAGCACAAGATATGAGACATATCATACATATTCAAATAGGAGCGAGAAGAAGCAGAACTCATAAACCCCCACCCCTTCTCCTTTATTATTTAATAACAATACCATTTTTTCCTAGTCTAAGCATATATGTAATATATACTATAATATGCCTGGTACTACTTATTCAATAATTTGGTTTCTGACTTTATATTGGTTGGTTGGTTTCTGGCTGTATATTATATTTATTATTATATTATTTATTATAATATCATTTGCATAAGGGTCAAAACACAATATTTTAAATATATGTGATGGGACATTTTAGAGACAATTTGACAGATCAGTGATGCTACAGTAAATGACCCAAAGTTTTAAAGTCAGTTTTGCTTCAGTTGGACCATAAGGGAGTATACAAAATAAGGATCTACTTTATATTGAAATAAACATTGAAAAGGCCATCACTAAAAGTTGTATCATTTAGCTCTTTTGGTTGCTGGTATTTTAGGAAAAGTCCAACTAAAATTCCTCTTTGGAATTTAGTTGAATGTATACTTGTGTAATTCACATTTCAAAATATACACAGACTGATTCCTTATTACAAATTCCTGAATTAAAATCAAATGAACATTAGTTTGCTTTCATGAGCATAACTTATTTTTTATTGATTAATATAATTATTTATTTTTTAAAGGCTAGGCTACATATAAATAATGACATTCATAAATGTTCTCTTTGTTTTGGTGTAAAAAAAAAAAAGAAAAGGAAATGACATGAAAATGTTTACATTATTGCAAAAATTCTGAATAACCGGAACAAAACTGAACAACTACAATTGTCTTCAGAGAAGTAAATGCATTTTTTAATAAAGAATAAAATAAGCAACAAAATGAACAAAAGTAGAAACAAACAAAAATGAGTAATAAACCAACAAAATAATAAGCAACATTAACAAGACACAAACAGAAGATAATATGGTGCATGTTTAACAAGTGGTGCCTTAATACACATTTTTGCTGTCTGTGGCCTTGACCTTTGACCTACATTTACCAAAATTTAATGGGGTCTATTCTGGACCACCTCATACCTGTCCTGAAAAATGTTAATAGAAATTGGTCTAGTAGTTATTGCATAAAGCTGCTTACAAACAAACAAACAACCAGACAGACAGACTCAAAATCAATGCCCCTCTCCCCTTTTGGGGGTGGGGGGTAATAATCAGCGGATGTGGTTATAGTAGATCTGTACCTCAAGAAACGCGGCACATTCTTCTAATTTTGGGTTTGTGCATAGTAAGACACGAGAGCTAAATTTAAACTTGAGCATTCCTGTCATGTATTTTTAAAAAGTGAATGAATAGTGTTCTTGAGTGAAGATTAACCAACTGCAACAAGTGAAGGAAACATATGAAAGTATGATTAGTTTATGCAGTACACACTGTGTAAGGCAAAGTTCAGAGCAAGTTTTATGTCCTAGTCTGAACCCAAACTTACTGTATAAAATACACACACACACACACACACACACGCTATCTCATATTATTGCAAAAACACATTTTTCATGACTGTGGCCTTGACCTTTGACCTACATTCACCAAAATTTAATGGGATCTACTCTGTGCCACCTCTCACATTTCCTGAAAATTTGATGGAAATTGTTCAAGTAATTTTTGCAGAAACTTGCTTATAATATTCCATGACTAATTACCTATTCTATCAGCATTTACTGAAATGATGTTCCTTACCTCTAACAGGTAATGGTTCAATAAGGATAATTCACTCATTTTTTTCTTTAAAAAAATACACATTCAAACTTACAAAAAAAAACCAACCCAAAAAAACCCCCCAACATATAAACTATAACATTGAAACATAATATAACAGAATATGTCTCACAGCTGTAAAGAAAAAAAATAGTCTGACATTTCTGACACCCTTTTACCTCTAGTTTGACTGTTGGATCAAACAAACGTGAAAGGAGTGATCACAAATATATCAGATGAACCAGTTTTAGATATTATATGTTGACTACATTCATTAAAGAGAGCAGAAGTCCTATACTGAAAAAAAAACATTTTTTCTAGATGTTCAAACTTTAAAACAGGTTAAGTTAAACTAAACCATCCATTCTGAACGCATCAGAGGTTAATGGGAACTCAACTGATCTATGGAGCATTGATAGTATTTGTGATTAGCAGGGGACACGCACTGTGGTTTTGCACTTTGTTGTTAGAAGGACATCTGTGGGCTCCACTACCAACAACACCACCCACTCAGCCCACACACACTGGTGACAGATGATGACTTTATTACCCTGCACGCTGCGCTCACAGACCCCGGTGGCTCATGGATGAAGGTGCAATCTGTGAACATCAGTCAAGGCTTTAGATCAGTGTGTGTGGTGAAGGTTTAAGAGCTCGACGGCTGCAGCAGCAGCAGAAGAAGAAGAAGAAAAAGACGGTCGTCGTAGCGTCAAGTGTGAACGCACGCGCACATCCAGCTGTCCCCTCCACGTGATGAATATTGGCAGCGCAGGACTGGAAGGTGTGTCTGGAACTGTCTCTCATCTGTCTGTTTGTGGCACCCCCCCTGTTCTGTGTGTGTGGTTCGAGAGGAGGAGCGACGGAGAGAGAGAGAGAGAGAGAGAGAGAGAGAGAGAGAGAGAGAGAGAGAGAGAGAGAGAGAGAGAGAGAGAGAGAGAGAGAGATGGAGAAGTTTGGCTTGCTCTCAGTGACATACGGGGTCGCCCATCGTTCCGTTCGCACCACGATGGCGCGTTTGTGTCCGTGCGCCGAGACGTTGACCCGCAGCTTTCAAGACAACTGAAGAACACCCCCCTCCTCCTCCTCCTCCTCCTCCTCCTCCTCCTCCTCTCCCCCCTCATCACTACCATCATCACCACCAACAAAGTGTCCCCGACAACCATGGCTGAATTTGGAGACAATAAGAGAGCTTTAAGTCCACCGGTTGCTGCTTGGAAAGAAGCCGGAATAAGCCGCGGTGGAGGAGAGCCGGTGTCAAACGGAAACTGCAGTGTGTCAGATAACGCCGTGAAGCGCGTCCAGAGCGAGTCCGGATCCGAGTCGCCGACGTGGGAGAGCGCATGTTCGGATTCGGCGTCTAAAACAATCCCACGACGCAGCAGTTTGATCAAGGTAGGCCACGGTTCCCCTTTAGAAAAAAAAAGACCCCTCCTCAGTCTGTCATTAAATGTAAGTGTGCAAACTTTCAATTACATGCAGGCAAACTGTTGCAACTCCAGGAATCAGTCGAATTAAAACCCCACTGTTACCATAATAATAATAATAATAATAATAATAATAATAATAATAATAATAATAATAATAATAATAATAATAATAATAATAATAATAATAATAATAATGAAGCTTTCTGTGTCTCCACATGTGCTGGTTTGTGTTTTTTTTTTAGATATATTTGCCATCTAAAGCACCATGCAGCATATAATCAGCATGTCACCATGAAAATGAAGTGAAAATACTCTCTGACTCCTGACAGCTTCTTAGATTTCCTTTCACTATGTGTTAAAAAAAACACACCTCCTCTCACTTCACTGATCAGTCACGTTGAGAAAGTACAGATCATTCATACCAGTCAGCACGAAGTTATGAGCCAACACATCAGTAAAACTAGATTAGGATATGCATATTCACCCTTGTTGCTTATTAGTATGCATGTAATGTACATTTATTAGTCACTCATTAATGACTTATTTTGCATGAACACATTCTACAAATAGTGGTCCATTAATAACCACTGTAAACCCACTTCATCATCATTTACTGATAATAAATAAAGATATGGTTGGACACATGATCACTTTAACCCATAAAGACCACCTGTGATTTTTTTGTCAGTTCCCAATTTTTTTTCTTCAGTTTTTAACCCTTCTCACGCAATTTATCACAGTTTATTGTAATATTTGCTGTGTTCATAAAAGCTCATTAAAGTTGAGGATTATAATATGAGAAACATAGAAAACTGAAGAAAAGTTGTATTTTTTTTTTTCCAAAAAATTAATTAATAACTGAAGGTAAAAACAAATATATCCATCCACTGTCATTGATGTAACTCGATTAGTTTTACTGGTCACTGGTTACTGGTACTAGTCAATGTTGTAGAAGATGAAAGTGTTTCCATGGTAACTACGGAGCCTCTAAACATCTAAATGTGTCATATCTGATGACCATGAAAATGACCATGAAAAGATGAATAACTGTATTTTACATGAATTATTATCATGTATTGATAGCATTGGTGGATTAACCATGGTGATCAGTGGTTGCCCGTGGATGTTTTGATCTTTATGGGTTAAGTTAAGATTTAAAATCGCCTGAGAATAGAGAACATTCTATATTCAGATAAGTATATCAGATTTAAGAAATACACCACATACCACAGTCACAGTTAATGTCATGATTAGCATAGTTAGGTCAAAATGCATGTATTGTAAATAAGTTATTTGGTTCTCTAGAAAAATCAGCGATGAATAAATGCTTCATGGGGCAATGTGCAAACGTTAATAAGCAAGTGAACTATCAATAAAGATTTGGGAACTGGGCAAAATCATATGACAGTCTTTTGAGATAGAATCACAATTCATGATCTGAATATAAATTTTCTCATGCCTTATGAAATACAGGCAGTATATGAAGTTTTCATCTAGTATCAGTGGTTTCTGGGGGGTTAGGCTGCATGTAGTTGCTTTTTGTTGGTTGATTTTTTTTCTTTCAATCATTTTGGACCTGCATTATTACAATGACAGTATTTACTGTACATGAAATAAATAAACATATCGGCATTTTTTGTGTATACAGCTGCAGTGTCTTGATGAACTACCTACACTGTGACATAACTGCACAGTAAATTTTGCAGTGTTAAATCAACACTTAGAGAGTTTATTTAACTTCTTCTAGAGTGTATTTGGTCCCATTGTCTCCAAATTAACACTGCAAAATCTACAGTGTGGTTGCAGAAAGAGTATTATAATGGATCAAAATATTTTCACACTGGCTTATCTCTTCAGCACCTGTGTAAATCAGACTCAGTACACATTGGATTAAAAAAAAACAAAAGACGAAGAAGACGACAAAGTTCAGCATTATTTCTTCAACAGTACTAAAACAACAGCTAAGCTCTGCTAGTTTAATACACACTCTAGTGCTAACATATGCTAAGATCTGGGTTTAAAAATGCTATAAACAGATTGAAATTAACTTGCTGACTTGATAACCTATACTGGTTTAGCACAGTTCTATTTGTAGAATACCATTATTACAACATTAAACAGAACATTTAATTTAATATGACAAATATAGATCAGATGACAAATGATCTAAGATGAAACTGCAAAACACTAGCTGTTAATACTGTATTAATTTTAATTTTCTACAAAAGTGGATGTTGTTTTGTTAATATCCTCCAAAATCCATTATTCCTGGGAGTTACTATGTGCCCAATTGTGCAGAGACAGTTTCATTCATGGATTTTACCATTTAATAAACTATTGACACTGGTATCAAGTTGGTTGTGGTAGATTTATAGATTGGAAATACTGACTTTGGATAATAATTGCTGAAAAATGTTTAAAAAACTGTTCCTATCTAGATTTCTGTGCATAAACTGGTGACATTTTATGTAATTTAGAT
Organism: Siphamia tubifer; assembly: GCA_020466265.1. NCBI lineage: Eukaryota > Metazoa > Chordata > Actinopteri > Kurtiformes > Apogonidae > Siphamia > Siphamia tubifer. The sequence continues at coordinate 19,249,867 of CM035793.1, read as the reverse complement.
ATATTCACGTAGGTATTTATTGATTTTGAGTAATTTGTTTACATATAAAAGTCAGTGAATCAATTGTCCATGGTTTTTTTCTCCACTGTAGCCAATCGTTACTTCTGTTGGCCTTTAAAAATCCATTATGTGTTGACCTCTGATTTGGCTTCTACCAATTCCATGACTGCTTTACAGATGTCAAACACCTGCTTCTATAATATCAATTAAAATATCAAACATCACAAAGACACGATTAAATACAAATCCATGTCAAGAAATCCATCGTGAAAATAACAAATTAGCTTTGGGGAAGCTTCCGATGATGTGTCCTTCACAATAACATGGACTCATAAGCTACACTGCAGCCAGCCACCAGGGGGAGCTTTGCATTTCTTAGTTTCACTTTTGTAACACTTGATATACAGTCTGTGGTGTAGGCAGTTGAATACCTGCCCAATTAATCACACTCCCTACACATATCTGAGCTGATATCTAAAGTAAGTTGTGGATATGTGTGTCCTTTTGACTCTGATGCCACATTTATCACACTGTTTTGTTTTCGAATCCAAAGACGTGTCATATCAGTAATGCTAATCAATAACTCATCCCCTGGCTTTGTCTCTGTACGGCTTCGGCTCCTCACCATGTGGGATGTCTAGTATTGATTTCCGGTTGCTTGTTGTCTGTAGTGGTGCTGCTTGCAAAGATATCACTTAACTTATCATCTTGACATGGCTCAAGCTTCAACTGAAAAAGACAGGAAGTTAGCCAGTTGGCCAATTTCCTTGCACAGTTCATGTTGCAATATTGCCATTAAGTCATGAGTAGTTGGTGATGACGCATCACTTTCTCTGTGGGTCTGGCTTTGACTGGAACACACAGAAAAACAGTTGTATCTCACCTTGCCCACACGCGATAGTGCTCTTTCCTTTCTTCTCTGTTTCAACAGTGCATCCAACCTGGCACACAGATTTTAAATACACTGTGGGCTGGATCTACTAAAGGTTTGTGTGTATGAAAACATGTTCAATCTCATTGTACGTCCAAAAAAATAATAATTTACAAATGGATTTACTCAGAGTTGCGTCTGTCAAAGTTTGACAGAATGAATATATAATTTGGGCCACTTACAGGAAATTGTATGTGTACTGGGTTGGAGACAATGTAAATATATTAATTTAGCACATGCAAAGTGATTTATCAAACCCGAAAACAACTTTTGCTGATAGAAACTGCATCAATATTTGACAAGTCTCAAAGGGAGGTGCAAACATTTTGGATGTTGTGGTTATTGTCTAAGAAGGAGACATCAAGATGATGAAACAAGACGCAGAGCACGCATTGTGCACCATCATGTGAACATTTTTAGAATGATGGAAGACAGACATTATTAAGATGTACTGTATGCCTCCCCCACCAACACCACTTTATGGGTTTCTTATAAAGGCTGCTATTCTTCTTGATCTAATGATTGTGATTAAAAATACACAGCAACATTAGGCAACATTATGACAGAAGTGTAGCTGTGTAGCTGACAGTCATTCAGTTGAACACTGCCTACATGATTTGGGGCTCAAGGAGGAATCATATATTAGCTTCTATGACAAAATGTGTTACATTTGAGTTTGTCTGGATTATTCCAGTCACTGTTGCCATTCGTGCCAGCGTATCCCAGAGCAGTTTTTCCAGCATATCTCCACGATGACAACCAGTAGCACATACATAATCCTCATTTGAATAGGGTGGCCTTCAAGAGTTTGCACCTGTTGCTATTTGTGTGCAAGCAATCTGAGTAAATCTCCCACAAACAGCACTCAATCCCACATGCAAAATTCTAGATTTCACACGCAAAATTAGTTCACGTAAATTGGGATCTTTGTAAATCTGTGGTTTAATGAAATATGTTCAATTGGCACATGTACTGCTTAGAACATTCATTGATTATCTGACTGTGTAGAACATAACTTACATCACTCTGTATTTGCACTTACTGTACATAGAAGCTCGTGTTTCTCGATGGTAAAGTGGTGAGAATCAGGATAAATGGAACTGTGCTTTGCAAAAACAAAAAACAAAAGGAAGATGTGTTTTGCTGTTTGCTAAACTGCCCATGTGGCTGAAGGCTTCCACACAATAGGAGTTTGGGTGGTGTGTGGGCAGATAAACAGGAAACATGACATTCCTGACCTGTTTTAAATAGAGCCAGGGGATTTGGGTCTTTGCTTTACTTCTGCTGTTGTAATGAATTGGTCTTAATTGTATTCATTAGTATGTGCATCATGCTGTTGGCTGTCCTCTGATTTATTCTGACCTGGTCTCGTGAGTGCGTGAAGGAGATGCAGAATCAGGTGCCTACTCAGTTCGTTCCTATTTCAAGTACATCTTGATATAGATAGCCATCAGGAACTCTCACTTGTGTCTTTTAACGTGATTACCAAAATACACACGCACACACACACACACACCAGCCTTTTAATAAATTGCAGGGGGAACCAACTTTAGCTTCAAAGTTCTCTTGGCAATTAAAGCAATATACAGTAAAAGAGGAAGTATTTTGTAGACATAAAGTTTATTTGTGAGCATATTTATAGTGCCTCCTTCTGCATTTTTGTCTGCTTTTCATGAACTGGAACAGCCCCATTAAATCTTGGTGAACTGTTGCCCTTCTAACATGGCCATGAGGCCATCAGTACAGGGTCGATTAGAAATGAGATTTGGAGAAATGACGGATGCACAATATTTGTATTTGTGGATTTTTTAATGTCTTTGGGTTTGTTTTTTAGAAATAACACTAGCCATAGGCATCCACACACAGCTGGGGAAGGCAGTTGCGTGAGTCAGAGCCGCCCAGAGCACCTCATGCAGCTCAAATCAACATCTTTAGCCTTTTTGTACAGCATAGTAATATTATAAACATTTTTACTGATGGTAATAGAACCTCAGAAAATATTGCACCCCTGGGCTACTGGTGATTGGGTTTCTGCATTCTATACGTACAAATATTCATAACTTACATCCAGATGTACATGTACAGCATGTGCACAGAACTTTCAAATGGGTTTATATGTCAAGAGTGAAAGCTGTTTGAGAAGACCAAAGTGTGTGTATATGGGTGAAAGGTGTTCTTTTTTTTTTTTTTTTTTTTAAAGTTTCTGCTTGTTAACAACCCACACCCAAACGTGTGTGCAAACCCCACCTAGTTCTTTGATGTTTGTGTTGAAGCTTGTGCATGGTGCTTGTCTGAAAACTCCAATTGCCTGTTCTTGGTTTTAGTGCTGTTTCAGTAAATGTATCTCTGACGTTTGTCAGCTGAAATTGTGGTTATCTCACTGACAAGATGACCTTTTCAAGTCAACCTTTTACTTGTTTCATTTTGTGTGTACACGTGTGTTTGTGTGCATTTGTGCCTGCGTGCACATGGGACTTCAAAGGTTTTAAGCGCAAAAGAGCATCTGCTGCTCTTCTTGCTACAAGGATGGGGTTCTCTAGTCAGACAGAGTGGTAAAGATGCTGTAAATGTTCACCACATTTTCTGTAAAATTGTATACCTATACATTGCTGATGGAACAATCTAACCACACTGTCTTGTTCTCTGTAGTAGTCACACATGTTGTTCTTAAACCCTATCCAAAAAACAGTGTATAATCAGGAGAAGTATGATATTTGATAAAATTTTTTAGATTCTAGTATTAATAGATCAAACATCAGTAAAAGTACACGTCACCATTTCCTAGAATCACATTTCTTATTTTGTAACACCAAGGGTTCAAAAACCAATAATATTGTAATTTTAAACCATTTAGTCAAACAAAGAAGGATGCACCAACTGGAAAAAGCAGCAAGTAACAGAAACAGTTAAAAGGTTTTCTTTTTTAAAATGCATTTGTTATAGGGGTCCATAATCAAGTTTCATCCATTTGTATTTCAAGTAGATTAAAAAAAACAAACAACAGCAACATAATGATGTCGAGTTTTCATCAATAAGTTTACATATAGCCTCATTAACACATATTGTTTCACCACTGTGAAGAAAAAAAACATTACCGTGAAGCATCAGTGCTGTTGCCATGGTAACCTGAACTGTAATAGCTTTTGCTTTGGGCAGTAACTCACAACGTTCTAAGTTGTTTGCAGGGATTATATGGTCCCATACATGTGGATCTGATGGACACCAAGCAGCCGATCAGAATTAAGTATTGTCTGTGGCTGTAGTGTGTTGTACGCACACACACACACACACACACACACACACACACACACACACACACGTATGCATGCACGTGTACAGGTTCTACTGGATTCCTGATGTGAGCGGACAGCTTAAGTATTAACCTGCCAGCACAAATACATTTGAACAGCTGTGATTTAGAGCTTGGTTGTGATTCCTATCTTTCTTCTCTCACCATATTACTGTTGTGAGGCGTTCTACTGCAGCTCCTTACTTTTTCGAAGGCTCCCTTTTTTCCACATTACATACATCATCTCGTGATCCCTAGTAAATCACCTCATAGCCCTCTAGGTGTGTTTCTGAGCTCCACTGTTAGCAGGACTGGAATAAATTGTGCCATTAATCATCCATCATCTGCTGTCAAGACACAAGGCCACAGGTAAGACAGTCCAGACCTAACCCCCCCCCCAGTATTCACTCCTCTGTTTACATTTTTTTTCTCATATACCAACCCTTCTTTCTCAGTCTTTAAACTCTCATCTATTTGTCTTAACTAGAGAATCGAAGACAACACTCACTAATGACCTACATTCTCATTTTGCTGACACAGAGGTGTTGTAATTATCGATATGAGCTTGTTTTATTCGTACAAACATATGCTCCCATAGATCACACCATGTCTGCGTGTAAGCCAGCTAATGAAAGCACAAGACATGCTGGCGCCTACAGGCGAATATCAAGTACATAGTCTCTGTGATAAAGAAAGATTGCAATCTACAAAAGATCTTCAATCTTTTTCTTTCATCTGGCTTTGTAAATTGTTATGATAGAAAAAAAAGTATCACTGTCTCTGGTGTCTCCTTGTACCATTTGTCCATATCTGATAAGTGCATCAGATCTGTTTTGGCATACATGCAAAGACGCAGTTTCTTTTCCTTCCTCTGTTCCTACATCTGTCATTTTGTACAAACAGTTCAGCTGGTCCCACTCATAAATAAAGTGGTCATCCAGATTCATTCACAATAACCTGAGGTATAAAACCTCTAATTAAAGCATTTCTTATTTAGAGGATGTTGGGGCATTTTTGAACCTAATGAACTCATCAAATGCCTATTTTTGAGAAAAGTCATGCTTGTGATGAGTTGTTTTAAGTCATTTGGGCTGTAACTCAGCGTTTCAGTGCCCTCTATCATTAGTGTTGTTTTGCGGTGGCAGTGGCAAGCTGTTTTAGGGACAAAACATCTACAAAATAAAAAAAAAAAAAAAAATACTGTAAGTCATTCATCCAACATCAAATCACAGATAAACATAATCAGTGGTGTTGGATGGTGGAAGAATTTGCTGAAGGAGAGTTAGATGTTTGCCTTAGGAGTTACTGGAAACGGCTACAAGTACAACAAATACTGCAAATGTAACTCCAAATTCATACAGTTGTGCTCATATGTTAACATACACTGACTGAATGCCCATGGGATGGTCTTGGATATTCTAACATGACAATGACCCCAAACATAAGGACAAGTCGACCTGTCATTGGCTACAGCAGAAAAAAGGTAAAGGAGTGTCCATCTCAGTCTGCTGACCTATTTACCATTGAGCCTCTTTAGGGAGGTGATAAACATGCAGTTTCATGTAATTTAATTTCAATTATTTATTTAGACAGGGACAATACACAATATATGTGAATCTCAAACAGGACAGATGTAGTGCGCCAGGTTCTACCACTAGTGCTAATAATTTCCACGTGTCCCTGAGCAGCCTGATGTTATCATTAAAAAACAGACATTGATTAGAGAGGCACTTGGAGAGTACAGACTTCGCCAAAGCAGATCACCCCCCTCCTAATTTACCCAAATGAGCGCTCGGCTTCAGCAAATGAAACCTAGTGCAAACGCGGTGCAGCTGGTCTACGCTGCTCCAACAGGGTGTGTCCAGATGGCTTTTGCAAGTTTGGTCCACCACGCTAACTCGCACAAATCCACCTCTCCATTACTCCCACTGGCGCAATCCCTCCTCCTTTACATCTCCTTTCCTGTCACTGGCGTATGTGAGAATGAGGGAGGGGAAAGGGCGTGCGATTGATTTAACACAGCTGATCAGATCTGCACCATTAGCTCCTCTCCTCACTCTTAAATGCGCATCCAGACGCATGCCGCGACACCAGCTGACTGGGTCCGTTTGGGTTTTGTCTGTTTTGTTTAAATAGGGTTTTGATTTCACTTAGGAATCTTTATGGTTCTTAAGTTTTGTTGTTTTAGTTTTGGCTTTGGGTGTGTAGATGATTGGTGGTTCTATTTTCAGGTTTAATTTCATAAACCCATAACACGCACAGTCCTGCAGATATAATACAATTTATAATATTTCATCCTGCTCCTACCGGCACCCCAAGGGTGGCGACGGATGGCTTGCCACCTCCGCACTGTAAACCCAAACATTCATAATAATTAAATATATTAATTTGTGAATACTCAAAGTTTCAGAAATACTACTACTAACTGAAATGTATTAAGTTGCTGTAACATGTTCTTCTTTTTAAGTAGCTACTACCAACTAATATTTCTTTATTAAGGGAAACTCTTGCGGATATAAGTGAACATAAATGAACAACATATGAGGTACAACGTAGTGGAATTAAGTCATTAAATGCTGAAAATGACATTGTAACTACTGTTATTTCTATTGTTCCAAATAAGTATAATTGAATAAAATAACCCTAAATCTATACCTAATGAAATTAAACCTGAAAATAAAACCACCAATCACCTCCGGGGGTTCTGTAGAATATTGTTGGGGTTATTTATTGCATTGAAATGTATCTGACACTCTGCGAAGTCATGGTAACACGTGCGCTGCATGCTGGTTTGCCAAACTACCACTACACCGGCTGTGTCGCGTTTATACCTACCTTCAGCTACCGAGCTTGGCGCACTGTCTTTAGTCAGTGAATCTGTCACTGCGCCGAGCTGGATCAGTGGTCACCTCCCATAAGTGCACTGCCACACCCATCTTGGCGCACCCTAGTCCACCAAGATGCTCTGCGCCGGCCGGAAACTAGAGCTCGTAATCTCAAAAGACTTGAAGGTGTTTTGCCAAGAAAAATGGGCAGCTTTACCATCTGAGAAGTTAAAGTATTTCATCCACAACTACCACAAAACACTAACATCTGTAACTGATGTTAAAGGAGCCAATACAGAGGATGAAGAACTAGAGTATGTAAACTTATGGTCAGGGTCATTTTGATAGTGTGATTTAAATAAAGAAAACATATTTTTTAAATAATAAATGGCTTCACCAAACCATGAGCCATGATTGAAAGAAAGTTTTTGTATTATTATTCATATTCTGTCAAAAATGGCCAAAGAAAGGTATGTAAACTTATGAACACAACTGTACTTCAGCTGGGTGTGTGCACATTTCCTTATCAACCTACATGGTGATATTACAGCAGTGTTGTCTTTACAGCATGTTTGCACCACCTTACACCTGATACTCAAGGCTGAGAAACGTGAAAATCCTAAAAATACCAAACACTGTATCGAGAATCTGAAGCGATGAGGTTTTCACACAACTGTTCCATCCGCAACCATTGTATAAGGAGGTTTTTCACACTCCCTATCTCTCACTCTCTCTCTCTCTCTTTTTCTCTCACACATTTTTTACTCTATGTTGTCACTTCACTCGACTCTCAGAAGAACCACAGGAAGACGTCTGTGATGGCCTGACAGGCTGCTTCCTGTTTTCAAGCTCAGTGGTGGTTTTCGAGGCTCATCTAGACACATTCTGTGAGAAAAGCGAGAAGAGGCATTTGTGTCTGACACATACAGTACATTCTGACAGAGATGAAGTGGAATTTGAATTTTATCGGGCACTAGAGGCTGAACTTGTTTGTGTCTTTTTGGGTGTGCATAAGTTTTTGAGCCTAGTCTCTAATCAGTTGAAACAGTAGCTTTTTCGGCATTAAAAATCAGTAGCTTTAGCCTTGTATTAATGCGCTTATCTACAGGTGGGTTTATTTGTGCCCTCTGGTTTTATCTTGTCATGGAAATTTATTCAGCCCCTCTAGTGACGTCAGTGTTGTTTAGCTGTAGGTTTGACCTCTTTTTCCCTCGATACCTGTTATTTCTGCTGTATTTTAATGGAGTTGAACATGCAGGGAAGCCTTCATACATGAAATAATTCAACCCCAGTTGCTGAGGAGCTGACATGGACAACACCAGTGTCTTTTTGTGATGGGCACACACACTACAAGGTTTTATTAGTTTTAGGTGGGTGTTTAGGTTTCGTGTCAATATTATTTGTGTTCGTTGCTTGTCCGTTAATCAGATTTGATGTTTTTGTTACCAGTGGATGCACGCCTGTAACAACCACGTCATGTTATTTATGTGAACTCCTTTAATGGGTTGACACCAGTGCTACGACTGACGGTGATTCAGCCACAGAAGGACCATTACCTCTAATGCCAAACACAAAGAGGAGGCAATATAGATTGAGGCCAGCATTAATCTCCCATGTGCCTGTCACTGTGCTGCATGAAATGAAAGGGAAAGTGTGTATGAGGCAGTGGTATGTGTCTGTGTATTTGTGGGTTCAGTCGATAAGTGTTGCTCTTTACCTCATTTAAGGTCACCAGGGAAATTCCCATAACCCTTTAAATGAGAAATTGGAATTCAGGTCCGTTTCAGGATCAATGATTTTATTAAATAAAAATAAAAGTCATCTTGGGTTTCCATATTTTTAACTGAGCTTTGAGGTAGAGTCAGTGTAACCACTGTTTGAGGTCATCTTTTAATAAGGACATCAAATCAATTATCTGTTCATTTTGGAAGTGGATTGGCAGCATCCTATTAGTTATGTCACAGTTATTATGTCATCACATGCTCACACTTTATTTTTTATTTCAAATTTTCTATTTAAACACACCAACTAATAGCTCACAGTGGTACATCCTAGAAAAACAAAGACAGGAGGGCCAACATCAATAGACTTAGGTAGGAGTTTAGTAACAATAACAACAAAAAAAATAAATAAGTGAAATAATAATACATATACACATAGAAATAGATTGCACAATTACCAATAAAACTGTAGTAATAAGAAATAATAATGAGGTAGTCAAATATAATATATATTATATATTTTTTTATTTTATATATATTTGAGGTAGTCAAGCTCCACAGGTTTCATTTTATTTCATTTCATTTTAGTTCAGTTCAGTTAATTTCTTTTATTAAGCTTTCCATTAGCAACTGATGGAACGTCTCACTTCTAGTTAGAGTGAGATGATCCATGAAATAATGCCAAACCCCCAGTTCCACAGGATCCTTACCCTTTTTTCTTACTAACATAACCTGATAGGATGTGGTGTTTCCACTCTTGTAGCGTTGGACATATGAGTGATTTCCAGTGCCTTATTATGATTCTGGTGGTTGAAGTTATCCCCAATATCAGAACTGAATATGCACTTTTTGTTAATGTTGGTATTTCTGTTTTAGCTCCCAAAAATCACACTTATTTAGACTACACATCAACCTGTATGAAACCAGAGGGACAAACATATTTCATTAGGTTGATGACATTTTCCACCTTATCTGGTCTGGACTCTTCTTACTTTATTATGTGTTTCAATGCATTGGATATTCTTTGAGTATTGATCACCGTATTAGTTTTCATAATGTTTTGTCTTTCAATATTATTTGTGATTTTAACAAAAATAATATTATATTAGAGATTACAGTGCACAACTTTAGGTTTATTTTTCATCTTTTCTGCAATTTTCTACACTCAAAGTGGTTTCATACTGAATAATATTGGTTCATATCAATCCTCCAGCTTTGAAATAGTATCATGACTAAAATGTTAATTGTTGGTAATTATTATGATAAATGTGTGTTCGATTGATTTTGAAGTTTAAATGTTGATTTTTTTTCCCCTGAGTGACAATTGAAGGTTCAAACAGTTACTTGTGTTTTAAAGTAATTATTTATCAACATAACACAACAATTATTTCATAACTTTAGAGGGGCAATGTTTTAAAAGTCAATGTTGAGTTAATTAAAAACACTTTTAGATATTACATTTATATTGTAAGATAATTTAACCCTATAGATTGCAAAAATGTCAATTAACCTTGTGTTCGGATCTTAATACTTTTATTAGTATAATGTAGCCTTGGATTTATATTTAACTTGTCTCTTTCACCTTGAAATGTATTTGCCACAATGACATGATGTCTATTTACATCATAACATTAATAAAAATGTGTAGTAGTGGTGTATGCAAACTGCAAGAACTGACATTGAACAGAATGTTGAAAATATTAAGGCAAATAAAGAACCCAGAACTATTGTTAATGGTCGTATGATGGGAACAGAAAGAAAGACATATGTTTATGATACACAGTTGCATCTAAAAACATGCACTGATAGGGCAGGTCTCCCTTGAAAAAGAGATCATTGATCTCAATGGGACCCACCTGGGTAAATAAAAGGTTAAATAAAAATGTTAGAAAAAAAATAAGCAAACTTGTGATTCTGACAACTCTACTTCTTATTGCTACTGTCAATGAATGAATGAGTCTGACAACTTTCCTCCAGATTTCTAGGAATTATTTAATATGTACTGTATAGGTGCATGGAAAGAAACAACCCCCGCCCCCCTGTCCATGTCCCCCTTTAATACTCATGCCCGAAGGCACCAGGGGTATTTATAGCACCTCCCTCACCACGCCTGCTCAAAAAAAAAAAAAGGTCTTTGTCGCCATTGGAAACACTTCTCCATCCTAATGAGGCAATTCTATGAGGATTTGTGATGGTTAGGCATCCTCTGTTCCCTCTGAGAGAAACCTTTTCATCCTCTGAGAATTATGCCTCCTCCCTTTCACGTGTTCATTCATATTCTATAGATGAAACACAGCTCAAGTCTTTCTTTCTGTTTCTCTCTCTCTCTTATCTCTTTGTGGCTTTCATTCTCCCCAGATTTCTTTCATATCAAGGGTTCTCCTCTCCTCTCTCATAAAAGATCCAAGTGCTTGAGAGGGTCACATGAAGTCCTATTTGACAGATGAATCAGCTTCTCTTCTGTAGTCACTGTAATAGGAAAATGCTGAATGATCTGTTGGACTTCTTTCTGCACAACTCTAACGCATTGACATATGAACATTCACATTCTGCACTTGTTGCTTCTAGGTTTTGATTTGATACTTTTAGAGCTTAAATGCATGACTTTACCTGCCAAAACAATGCTGACTAAATACAGCCTTTTCTGTCTTATCTTTCACCTTTTATCTTACACTTTGGTAAAGAAGCATTTACTTTAATTTGGAATAAAAAAAACAAAAAAAACAGCTTTTCAAAGACATCTGAAAGAAACTTTTTGTGACAAGTTTTGAAAACAAGACATGTTATTAGATAAATCAAGGAAATGCAGATTGTTTATTAAAAAATTATTTGTCTAATAATTGTAAAACCTTCCAATGTACGCTTAAAACTGTATAAAAAACATGAATGAATTAACACTATGTTTTCACAGACTATATCAGTAACTGAATAATGTGTAAAATTCCATGTTTACACATGTCTGTATTTTCTCAGCCAGCATGTCCATGTGGGCCCCAGAGGGGTTACAGTTTAGCTGCATATAAGGGTTGCATGTGAAGTTGTCCATAGTTTCCATGGTGACCCCACATGTGTTTGTCCATATGAGAACCAGAATCAGAGATCTGAATATCTGATATTACTTAAGTTTTGCACTATTTATCCCATGATATTTATATTTCATGTCATTTGCAGTACTTAAATTATGTTTTAGAAATATTATAGTTTGCAATACTCTTCATTGTTAATGTAAATAACTATTTGCTGATATTTTTGTTGCTGTTTTACTAATATTTGTTCTTCGTACGCTGAACCTGAGAGCTCTATGTCAGTCTCATTGTACTTGGCTCAATGACAATAAAGAGATTCTCATTCTATTTGTGATTGCGATTCTGACATGGACAAACATGTGGGGTCACTATGGAAACCGCAGACAAAACCTCATGGGACCCTTATATGCAGCTCAACTATAACCCTTCTGTGGCCCACATGAACATGCTGGCCGGGATAGTATCGTCAGATTTTCTTCTTAAAATTAAAACTCATAACAGTCATGTAAAATAACGCTGTGTCTTATAATCTTCACGTCGTGTATCAAACAATAGTTTACATTATAGCTGTTAGTTTAGCTCTGGTTTTAGACTGAAAATAAACACAGTAAAACAACAAAACGTGTTGTAATTAACTGAACTCAACAAGGTCAGAACTGTGAGAGAATTTAATAAAGACAATAACATCCTCTAATAACTTCATAAGCCTTATAATCAAACTTACCAGTGTAGAAGAAACACTGATGTCAGCATCAAACTCCATTCTTTTCATTCATTTTGTTGTTTTCTCCACTGGAGAAAACAACAACAGTGTATGCCTTTTACCACTTTTGTTACTTTCTTTGAATACAACATTTCTTTCTTAGTAGTTCTCACTTTGGTAACTTTCTTTCCAAAGCCCTGCGGTGGTAGTTGTTTTTAGGAGATCGACAGAGAAACTCACTACTCCCTCAGGTTGTCATTGTGAATATATTCAGTTCATAACTCTGTGTGCTTTTTATTCTAAGTACTCACATGATTATTTTTAGAGCTGTCAAATGATTCAAGTTTTTAATCAGATTAATCACAGTGTTGCTTTGGATTAATTTCAATTAGATGATTAAATATTCATTTTTAATCTATATTAGTGGTGTTTAATTTTCAATGAGCAAACAGACTCAAAAAAGAAAGGAATATACTGCATCTGTATTTAACATGTTTGTACAAGCTAGTTGATGCATTAGTCTAGTGTTAGCGGAATCCTTGACTAACGTATGCTTCATGTTAATGTGGTAGTTTAAGCTGAAAGGGTGTCGGTGAAAACAAAACTGTCAAAACACTTTATGTCAGGCGACTGTTCTGTTTTTTTGTACTCAAATTTCCCACTAAATACACAAAAATACAGTAAGAAACAAATAATGCTGAGAACATAAATATACAAAAGCACTAAAATTCACAAATAAATTAACAAAAAACCACTGAAAAATCCAAAACATATAAAAAAACTCTTCTGAAATACAGAAAAAAAACACCATAAATTTGATTAAAATATCAAAAATGTATGCAAAAATATTAATATATTTTCCGTTAACATATTTATTCAATACCTTTGACAGTTTCAACAAAACAAAACACTGTAAACAACTGTTCCATTTGATTGCATTAGACTTTTTAATCAGATTTAATCGCGATGGATTCATTGCTTTTGACAGCCCTTATTATTTAATGTTTTTTTATATTTGAAAGCAAAAATAATACATATAACTCATTTAAATTAGACATAAATAAATTCAGAAAATAATATTTGACTTTTTTTTTTTACTCGCTGTGGTTTGTTTTGTTTTTTTTTTACTTTGCTTATCATCTTGCAAAATGTGAGGCAACTAATTGACAAATATATGTATGTGGGTGTTTGCATCTTCAATCAATTTACCTGGGATTGAATCAGTTACAATGATGTTATCCTGCTCATCCTGCCTTAGATTAGCTTTAGTGAAGTCTTTTGATTTGATTTCATCAGGACTCTAATTTATCCGTAATTGAATAACTTCACCCACATACGTACACTTATCTGTTTATATAAGGTTCTTTGTTGGAGTGACATCTGATCGGTCAGTCTATCAGATGGATGAGCTGTGATGGAGCGCTTAGATAAACTGATTGGGTCTGCCAGTGTCTTTGTGGAGGGGCAGAATTAAAATGCTACAGCCTGCTGCCTCTGTCTAGTCAGGTATGATTAATGGTGTAATGGTGAAGGGCAAGGGCAAGCAAAGGCTTTTAGCATGGTATCAGGAAAAACAATAACAGATTGGGAGGAGGAGGCTCCATGTGAAAGGCTAAATAATCTGTGTTTATGTATGTTATATAAGCTGATATGTCTTTTAATCCTTTGAGATCTATTCTGCGCGGGGGAAAAAAAAAAAATGCTAGTCATACTCAAGCAAAAGATACTCTCCAGACAGATCGCTGCTGCTTGTCTGACTTTCTCTTTTCAAATGTCCCTACTCTGCTGATTACACCCACTCATCTCTTTATCTTTACTGTCTTTTCATCCTACCCACCTCCTCTCTGTCCATTCCTCCCCTCCCTCATTAGGATGGGTCACGTGCAGGTCGAGAGAGGAAGAAGACGGTGTCCTTCAGCAGCAGCCTCTCGGAGAAGAAGATCAGCAGCGCCGCCGACTGTATCCACGCCATGGTGGGTCGACTGCTGTACATAAACCATATCTACCTGTGCATCAAATATTTACCATCCAATGCTCACGTCAAAGGGTTCTGTAAGATCAAAGGCCATCAGTTGCAGAGACATATCTCAGGCCTGATGTGAATCTCTGACATTTCTTGCTTCTGCAGGTTGAGGGGAGCGAGTTGAAGAAAGTGCGACCTAACTCCCGCGTTTATCATCGCTATTACCTTCTGGACACGGGCCTCCAGGCTCTATTCTGGGAGCCATCTAAGAAGGAGTCAGACAAAGCTCGGATCTCCCTTGCCTCCGTACGAGAGGTCAGTTTGCAGGAAAAAAACAGAGTCGTAAATATTTATGACCTGAGACCATACGTAGGGACAACAGTTGATTTGTTTTTATGGTATCTGATGTGGCGTCTTCCACCTCTTGTGGCCTCAATTTCTAGGTCCGCACAGGTCGTAACACGGAAACCTTCCGCACCAGTGGAGTTTATGAGCAGATTTCAGAGGACTGTGCATTCTCCATCATCTACGGAGAAATGTATGAGAGCTTGGACCTGGTGGCTAACTCTGCTGAAGTGGCAAATATTTGGGTGACAGGCCTAAGGTATGGCATCAGTCTGAGAATAAGTTCACATATGTGGCCCGAGTTTAATGCAAATTTTGTTTGACTGTTTCCCTTCACTGCACTAGGTCATGATTTGACCTTAAACTAAGGGTCCACCAGTGTGTTACTTTGAGGCCGATACTGCTAGAAATGATTAAAGGTGATACACATTTGGAGTAAAAATGTAAAGTTGGAGTAAAAATGTAAGATATACTACAGCATGAAGGTTAGATAGAAATGCCAGGAGCTATGTGTATATTTAATTAAAGGGATGACATTTTGCTTTTTATTTGTTTATTTTTATATTTTGGTGTACATACACTGTACTTGCTCTGTTTGGATCTGAATTCTTCATTAATTCAACTCAACAGGTCCATGTTCAACCCTATTACTGAGTAATGACACCAGGAAGGTCATTTTGAGCACGAGTCCTTCAAATGCAAATGAGACACTTTAGGCCCCGCCCCCTCCATGTTGTTAACAGTGCTGCTCTGTCCTGTTTTTCCATTGCTCGGAGAAATGTTCATCGGACATCTTGACCTTATATGTACAAATATTGTGATGTAACTATTTATAGATCTAACAAATGAAGCAGAAATTCAAACAGATTGTAGAAACCCACTACATTTTTGGCAAAATTAATAGAAAGATAACTCTGCAGTATCTGAAGGGTTCACATTCACACTTGATGAACTATTAGAGTTTGTAAATGACTAATAAAGGTGGGTTTAGCTAAACATGACCCCTTTAAATAAAAAAATGTCAACATTGACATTTACCAAAAAGTGCAGGGAGCAGCCGGCAGTGTATCTTCTAACTAAAGGTTTTTGTAAATGAACAACAATAATAGGGATATGAAGTTTCACAAAGCACAAAAAATAAAGAGTTTGCCAGATACAACAAACTCTGCCCCATCACAAACGTTTTACCTGATTTACCACATCTCTTTTTATTGCCAAAAGACATTTTTGATTACTGTGACCTTGACCTTTGACCTATATTCACCAAAATTAAATGGGATATATTCTGGACCACCTCGCACCTTTCCAGAAAAGTTAATGGAAATTAGTGCACTAGTTTTTGTTGACAAAACCAAAAACAATACCCCTCTCCCCTTTCAGGGGCAGGTTAATATTTAGAAGTAGTAAAACACATAGCTTTAGGAGTCTCAGATACTAGTACAAGTCCAGTAGCATCAGGTTATGGTTCAGAAAGTAGAGTTCTGACAGCGGCAGCTGTATCAGAGACATAGTAGTATACTTACACTGGTTTGTTTTGTGAAAAAAAAAAACCAACAGAAAAAAACATGCAGATTACTGATGAGGCTGATGAGGTCTACGGATGAGGCTGCAGGCCAGAGATTCAGTCCATACGTATAAATAAAGTACAAATCCAATTTAATTCATATTATGATGTGGCTTCATTCATCATGATATGATCTGATGCAATACAGAAAGAATACGATGCTATGCAATTCAATAGACACAGTTTTAATGTGTCATTTCATCATTTTTCTCACAGGTTATGGTTATGGAAAATGACAAACACTGTAGTACAAACAAAACATTTGGCTCCTTCACAGGATTTGTTCATCACATTATACAGAAGTCTCTTAAAATAGAACCTCACTTGAAACCACACTATTTCTTGCTTCGTGTCTCCAGTTACACATGCATAGCACACCTCAGCCTCGCGTAGAACACTAAAGCTTTGTTTAGACTCACACAAGACAAAGCTGTGACACTTGGCTAGTGTCACTGACAACAGCAGTGATGACGACACTTTAGAGAAAGAGTTTAAAGAGGATGGATCTCCCAAGATTTGCCTATGAATATTACGTTACAGTTCTTAAGTACTGAGCTGAGTCTCTACTAATAATTATGTATAAGTCTGTTAAAAAATTATGCATCCAAGTTGCTTCAATGCACATATTTTTTCATTAGACCTCCAAAACTATGGATTGAACTAATTTTAAAACTCTTGCTAAAACCCACCTGTTATTGTGTGGTTTTTCACACCACATAGGATGCTGAATTCATGTGCATGGATATTTTATATGGGGTAGACAGTCTATTTATTGGTTTATTGTGTTCCATTGTGTTTTAACCCCACCTCCCAAGGGGGTGTCTAGAGTATTGTTTTTGGTTTGTCTGTTTGGCAGCAACTTTATGAAAAAAACAAAACAAAAAAAAACACTGGATCAATTTCCATCAATTTTTCAGAAAACGTGAGAAGTGTTTCAGATTATCAGTATTATTATTGGTATTAAATAGACCATCAAAAGTCATCAAAACCAGTAGTTATGCAATCAAGTACTACCTCTTGTGTGTATCAGGATAATACAATGTAACCTGGTCAGGATGGGAAACAGGAAAAGAAAAGAACAGAAAACAACAGCCTGTGTTTGTGTCAGAATGGTTCCTTAGTAGACACATTTTTATCTCAATGTTAGCCATTTTCCACAGTTTTTATTTTTATAAGAGATTTTTGTTCAATTTCAGTTTACATATAAGATGTTTAGTGACAAGTACAGTTGTGAAAAAAAATAGACCATCAAAATTCATAAAAAAAACCTGTTATACAATCAAGTACCAACTCCTGCACTGTAAATTTTGTAGTGTTAATTTGGAGACGATGGGACCAAATAGACTCTAGAAAGTATTAAATCAGCTCTTTAAGTGTTGATTTAACACTAGAAAATGTACTGTGTGTGTGTATCATGTGACAGAAACAGACAGAAAAGAAAACATGAACTGAACAAGTGATGCCAGGCACAACAAACCCCACCCCCCTCACACACATTTTACCCAATTTGCCCTATCTGTTATCATTGTGAAAACACATTTTTGGTGACTGTGACTATGACCTTTGACCTACATTCACTAATGTTTAATGGGATCTATTCTGGACCACCTTGTACCGTTCCTGAAACTTTCCTGGAAATTGGTTCGATAGGTTTTGCATAAACCTGCTAATAGACAAACAGACAAACTTAAACAAAAAATACCCCTCTCCCCATTTGGGGTGGGGTAATAAAAGAAAGCACTGTTATTGTCAGTGCAATGAAACAAATGATGCAAGTGATGACAAGTGATTTTGGTTATTATAAAAAAAAGGAACCTGGCTTGATATCAGCTCTGAAATTAGACTCTCATGAGTTATTTTTATTGTTATCATTATATTTGTCCAGACAAATGTACCTTTAGTTGTACCAAGCATTAAAATTAACAAGAAATTGAAGAAAACATAGGGTGGTTTTAATAACTTTTTAAGCTTCCACTCAATTTCGGCTAAAGTCCAACAACATTCTGCCTAAATTTCTTAATAAAGTAGATTGAAAGTTATTCTTAAAACCATTTAGATAACATGCTATCGTTAATTGATGTTTTGATGTGTTTTGGACTCTATTTGGACTACATTTGGAGTCTATTTGGACTACATTAGGACAATATTTGGACTAGATATTTCTTAGTTTGGATGTTTTTGATGGACTATAATTGCATTTGTTAGAATATGGTTCTCCTATAGTTAATTATGAAACATAAAAGCCAAGATCTGTTGTTTGCTGTTGTGGTTTTGCTTACATTTGTGAGTGACCACTTCCAGCCCATATGTGGACCCTTGGAAGATGAAAGGGTTAATAATTTTTAAACATTTGTAAGTTTCAGTGAATTTCTTGACATGGAAATAGCTTATTATTAAGATGATATTACATCTAATGGTGTCAACCTTGTCCATCCGTCTCTTATCGTCCTTCCAGATACCTAATGCAGTATGGAAAACATGCACTGGACATGCTGGCCAGTAGTCAGGACAGCCTTCGTCTGGGCTGGTTGGAGCAGCTCTTCTCCTCTGCTGCTGATTCAGACAGTCAGGAAGACAGTGTGGAGGGGATTCACTTGCATTCTGCAGTGAAAATGATCCAAAGTGTGAATCCAGGAGTGAGCAGCAGCAAAGTGGAACACAGGTTTAAAGAGCTCCAAAGAGTCAGGGAGAAGATGGGTGTGCTCACACTGAATAATGGATCTGGGTTCAAAGACTACAGTGAAAACAGAGTAGGAAAGACAGGAAGAAATGAGCAAGTCACCAAACAGGAGTTCATTGAAGTCTTTCATGACTTTTGCACGCGTCCAGAGATCTACTTCCTGTTGGTGCAGTTCTCAAGCAACAAGGAATTCCTCGACACCAAAGACCTGATGAGGTTTCTAGAGGCTGAGCAGGGCATGGCTCAAGTGGGTGACCACACAGTTACGACACATTTTCACACAGCAAATAGTTGATTGTTAGATTCGATTTTATGTGAATTTTAAGGTAAATTGGAAAAGGTTTAAACAAAAAACTGCATATGTTTCATAATGTGATTTTAAGCTTGCTAAGAGTGTTTTTTTTAATTTTATATTTCATTATGCATGTTACATAATAACACTGCATCCCTTCCACATATTTTCCAGTTTCAGCATCATGAAAAGTGATGTAAAGCAATGAGGATTTTATTGTTTTAGTTATAATAGTGTAGGATTTTTCATTATAGTTTAGTTAAATCTAATTTGGACTTTTTTGCTTATCAGATAATTGTAAAAATCTGACGTAACAAATTTCCATGTACTTAAGAAATGTGATAATTGTAAACTCCTTGTTTATGCACTCTAGACCATTATGGGATTTTTTTTGTAGTGATGGTAGACTTGAATTTTCTCTTATTGTCTCCCACTCACATTTGACTACGTAACTTCTGTTTTCTATTTAAAATTGTGTTTTTTCACATGTGAAGACATAAAAAACCACAATAAATCAGATTAACCTGTATACATGCAGGAAGACATTGGACTATTGGAGAGAAATCCAAGTGTGTTAATCTGATTTATCACAATTAGATTACTGCTGTTATCTAATAAAACAAATCAGGTTATCCTGTTTAGATAATTACTTGAATAATTGGTATTATTGTACATGTAAACAGGCTCACTGCCACCTCACTCTACTAACATTAATAAGACTTACATTTTTTGCTCTTGACTTATTAAAGGAAATTGGCCTGTTTTTTTTTTTTATTTATTTTTTTATAACACTTTAAAATTTGTTTCAGAATACCTTGAAAAGTTTATGCGAACATGACTAGGTTTATTGCCATTGTCTGCTGTTTTTCCTTAACCCATAAAGACCCAAAAATCCACTGGCACTGAAAACCATCTACTAATCTAAAATATAATATCTGTTGAGCCACTAATTCTATCAATATAAATAACTAATTGGTGTAAAACCCATGGAGTTTGACCAGTGACAGTGGGTGGACGTACTTGGTTTAATTCATTTAATGAGAGATTTACTAATAAAGTATTTTTTTCTTCAGTTGTACATGTATTTCTGATATAACAACCTTCAACTTTATTCTGAAATTTTATGAACATCTACATCATCAGAAAAATACAGTGTCCTGAAAAAAATAGATAGATATAAAATGGTTTATTCTACAAATTTTAAATGAAAAAAAAAATCAGGAGGATCACCATTTTATAATGTTCCAAAGTTATTACAAATGATACTTTTCTGTTGTAATAAACTACATGCCTATTGTTGAAAGCAGAACAATAAAAATGTGACACTTTTCTGAGCAAAAGAAGCAAACAAATACAGTATAACCAAATTATTAGTTGATGATGAAATTATGTCAAGTTTTTTGGGACACCCTGTACATCATTATCAGTGGAAAAAAAGAAATATACAAAGGATAACATTATACTAGATGGTGATAAAACACCCGAGAAAGGTTAAATAGAGAGAAAATGTCATGTTTGTAATCACCACAACATTGACTCTGGGTCTTTTGGGGTTAATATGTTATTATGGTTTTACATCATTTACAACAAAGTAAAAAATACAGCAGAAAAAAAATTGGGAAGTATTGTCAAAAACAACCATAATGGGGAGGCTAAGTCACGCCCTTTCTCTTCCGGTCCATAGGTGCTTAGCTCGCAAAAAAATTTGAATGGGAGTGAATGGAGCAGGTCAAGCTAAATTCTGATTCCGTTTGACAAGTGCTCTGAAATTCATATATGATAGGGTTTAATAAGAAGTACTTGATGTGGCATAGACAGACCACCCATTTGTGATAGGAAGCAAATATGACATCACACCACTCAGCTGTGGTGTGGAGTCTGTGGTGACGTCACATGCGTGCCATGCGTGGAGTCCAAATGAATCAGCCGTTGGTTAACAGAAGCAGTTGAAACGCACATCAATAATTATAATTTATTATGAGGTACAACATGTGTGTGATTCAGGGCACATGACAAACCAGATACGATTTTAACATTTTATTTCCCTTTGAATACCATTCATTAATTTTCCGATCTCAGGCCCCATGAGCCTCCCGGAAGGGGCGGAGACTTAAGCTCCCATAGACATTAAACAGATCTATTCCACAAAATTCTGGAGGACTAAAAGTGCCAAAATTAAATAAATAAATATGTTATTAATTAATTAAAATGGGAATTAAATAGATAATAAATGTGTTATTAAATGTGTCAATTCATTAAAAAAAATATATTCAATTTAGATAAAAAAAACAACATATTTTTTCACTAATTAATTAACTAATTCATGGTCCTTGTCTTGCAGTGGATCATAAATGTATTTTATGTCAACTTCGCCCATCAAACTTGGTGACATATTTAATTAATTATTTAATGATATATTTATTTATTTAATTTTGGCATTTGTAGTCCTTCATACATAAACAAGTATAGTTATTACTGTTTTTACTGTCTGTAAATAAACCTAATGAGTAACAAAGAAACCCATTTACAGAAGAACTTGTGTTTGAATTAGAATAGGATGAAGCAATGCTAACCCAGGGCTATCCTTATCTCATTTTGCTCAGGTGAGTGAGGAAACCAGCCTGAAGCTCATCCAATCCCATGAGCCATCAGAGGAGGGTCGGCAGCAGGGATTCTTATCTCTGGACGGCTTCACCAGCTACCTCACTTCAACAGAATGCCACCTTTTCGACAGGGAGCAAGACACTGTATTCCAGGACATGTCCCAGCCGTTGTCTCACTACTACATCAACTCCTCCCACAACACCTACCTCATCGAGGATCAGTTTCGAGGTCCCTCTGACATCTCGGGATACATTCGCGCTCTGAAAATGGGCTGTCGATGCGTAGAGTTGGACGTGTGGGACGGCGCTGATGACGAACCCGTAGTGTGTACTGGACACACGCTCTCTCCGCCACTGATCCTCCACTGTGTGCTGGAAGCCATCAGAAGGTTTGCATTCGTGTCTTCAGAATATCCCTTAATTCTGTGTCTGGAGAACCACTGCTCGCTTCAGCAGCAGAAAGTGATGCTGCAGCATCTTTTGAGGATACTCGGCGATAAGTTGTACACAGACGTTCCAGACGAAGGGGAGTCGTACCTCCCATCACCGCAGGCCTTAAGGCATCGGATTTTGCTTAAGGGTAAAAAGCTGGGGCTATTCTGCGATGTGGAGGACGGAGATGTAAGTGAAGAGGATGAAGCTGCGGAGATGTGTCA
This sequence comes from Siphamia tubifer, assembly GCA_020466265.1. Classification (NCBI taxonomy): domain Eukaryota; kingdom Metazoa; phylum Chordata; class Actinopteri; order Kurtiformes; family Apogonidae; genus Siphamia; species Siphamia tubifer. The sequence continues at coordinate 19,227,269 of CM035793.1, read as the reverse complement.
AAGAATGAAAGCTGCCAACAGTGGAGGGGGGGCAGGACCGGGAGGATGCGAGAAGGACACAGTGCAGAAAACCCTCTCTTTCACCGCCGTCACACAGTCCAGCCCTCCTCATCTTCCCCTCAAACGTTTTCAACTCTTGACAGGGCTCTCGGACCTGGTAGTTCTTTGCTGCTCGGTGCGTTTTTTTGACTTCCCAACGTCATCCAAAAGCCAAAAACCTTGGGAGTTATGTTCTCTTCACGAGTCCTTGGCCTTGCGCCTCGCAGGTGAGAACCCCGGTGACTTCGTAAACCACAACAAGCATTTTCTGACCCGAGTGTACCCCAGCCCCATGCGAGTGGACTCGAGCAACATGAACCCCCAGGACCTGTGGAAATGCGGGTGCCAGATTGTGTCCATGAATTTTCAAACGGCAGGACTGATGATGGACTTGAACACAGCCTGGTTCCGACAGAATGGAAACTGTGGTTATGTTCTGCGCCCAGCCATCATGCGCCAAGAGGTGTCTTATTTCAGTGCTGACACCAGAGACACAGTACCTGGGGTTTCACCACAGCTGCTCCACGTCAAGGTCAATATGATTTCTTATTATACTTGAAATTAGAGCTGGGCCATAAAACAATCTGGGAATGGGATCGCAACAAAATTCAGGTCAATAATGAAGATAACATCGGGATTTTTTAAAAATGTTATATTGTTTGATCTAACTGCCTAGATAATAATAATAAGATAACAGAGATAAACGTGACAACAGTCAGCAGTCATCTGTTCTTGGATTGCATTGTCAAAGTACACACCCTTTTCTTACCACAAAGTGTAGTTTCAGTTACAGGCAGTATTGAAAATAACACACTCAAAGTGCCAAACGTGGATAGGTTTTCAAATTTGTGCGTAATAGGGATAAGTGTTTCATACCAAAATAGTCATGTAATGGAGATACGCTGAGATGCCAAATGATGTTGTTTCAGTGTCACACATAAAATCTTACAAAGGGTATTTTTCTTAATTTCAAGACCAAATATCTTATCACACTTAAAATAAAACATAATCACCTAAAGAGTAACTTTTCAATGAGGTTGAAAAAGATATGTTTAGACAATAGATCTGGAAAATATCATTTCAAGAAATTTTACCAAGATCATTTTCACTTGCTCCATTGGCAGATGTTTAGCTTGAATTAAGCAAAAAATAAATAAATATATAAAAATAAAATCCTTAATCAAGCAAAAAAAAAAAAAAAAAAAAATTCTTGAATTGGCAGTTTTCCCCTTGAATTGAGCAACAAATAATTTTAATTTAGCAAAAAACAAAGGAACTTGGTAAGATTCCTTGGAATAAGATTTTCAAGATCTTTTGTCTAAATAACTTTCTCTTTAGGTGATTATATCTTATTTTATTTATGATGAGATATTTTGTGATGAGAAAAATACACTTGGGTAGATTTAGATTTTTGCAGTATATTTTGACATTTGCAACATAAGCATGTACAATTATGTAATTGTAAAAAAAACTGGATGTTAATGGTCCAGTGTATATTGCAACATTTTAAATGATCAATAATTCATTTTCTTTAATGAACAAGCTCAAAATGGCAATATTGTTCAAAATATTGCAGTCCTAGTTAAAAGGAATACATTAATAATAATAGTCTGTAATGTAACAGACAGCAATTGGATCATGATTAGAATACTATATCTGGCCACACATTTCACAGTGAGAGACATGTACAGATGGCAACTGTTGCCATGATTTGCATCCACAAAACAACCAATAGAAAGGCAGCAAGGAATGACATGACAATCAATCTAACACATGCATTTATCTTTTCTAAAAATACCAACCTTTGGCTTTATTTGCAAAATTGACATCACTAAATTGCCATCTCTTTCCACATTTCCACAGTTTTGATTGTTTTCCTGTGCACATAAATTGTATCAGCAGAAACATTACCTCAGCCTCATCATTTGCATCCATAATGGCACAGATAGACAATGTGCACTCATGGCATTTTGTTATTTTATACAGGCTTGTGGCCTTTAGACCCAAACATCTACCGACAACCAAAATTATATGCTGATATAAAATGTTTAACACCCATTGATATATTCATGCCATCAATACATTTATATAATTGTTGTAAAATGCAGATTTTCATCTCTTCCTGGTCATCAGATATGACCCATTTGGACATTCAGAGGCTCTGTAGTTACCGTGGAAACACTGTCATCTTCTACAACAGTAAAACCCATGGAATGGGATCAATGACAGTGGATGGAGACATGTTTTGATATAATAACCATCAACTTTAATCTGAGCTTTTATGGACATCTACATAATCAGTGAATTAAATATAAGAAAATACCTGATTTTCATTTTAAGTCCTGAATAACAGAATTAATTGTGAGAAATCACTTAAAAAAGTTTAAAAAAAACAAACAAACTTAGAATTGTGTATTTTGGAACTGCCACAAAAGTAGCACCGGCTGTTTATAGGTTAAAAACCATGATAGAGTTTAACTATACACTATACAATATATTATCAATATGATAATTAAAGGAATATATGTATGAGTATTTGGGTCTGCATATATATCACAATATTTCATTACAAGATACTGTATCAATATTGAAAAGTACTATATTGATATTTGTAGGTATTTATTCAAATGCAAATATGGCAGAGGTTAATTTTTGTTTATCTTTATTGTTTATGTTTAATTTATTATTTTTCAACACATTTAAACCACCTTATAATCACCTTTTTTGTGTCTGAGAGGCAGATGTTAGTTCCTTTGCAGGTATTGGACAAAAATAATGTTATGATGTTTGTTATGAACTATATGAACATTTCAGCAGGATCTTAATCTTTAATCTGTAATGTCTGTAAAACATAATTTAAGATTTAACCCAGGAACAATTTGTTATATACCATTAGATCCTGTTGTGATCAAATAATCTGTTCAGTATTTGTGCATATGTGTGATGTTAAATAAATAATGGAAATAATAATTTAAAAAAGAAAGACATTTTTAAAAAAGCCTTTTTTACAGTTTTGTGATATATCATATCGTGATCCTAGTATTATGATTTGTGTAATATTGACAGATTCTTGCTAATACACATCTCTAATAATAAGTGTGCAAAAAATATTGTGCGTAATTATAATTATGTGGAGTTAAATAGTCTGATAACCACAAATATTATTGCAATATGTAACATGATAAATAACAATGCAGATCAATATGTATAAAATGTCTCCTGTGTTGCTCAGCTCAATTGGGTAATTGTTAGGGATGGGAATTGTTAAGGTTTTTACGATTCAGATTCCATTATCGATACTGCTTAATGATTAAATTCTTTATCGATTCTCTTATTGATTCTAACTTTCTTTTGTTTAGTGTCAACTGTTCTAGCATATTGGTTTTTTTGGGTTTTTTTTTTAGAAAATCACCAGCTTCCTTCGGTAGTAACCATAGAGGTGGTCATAGCTTTGACACTGCGGTTGAGATTCATCAGCCTGAATTGTGTCAAAAACATGACACTCATTTAAAATTATGGCATGTTGTGTGCGCAAATATTTCGGCATGTTTGTCGTGTTCCCTCCCTAAATCATTATCTCCACTTTGCAATGACTGCGAGCCACTCTGTTGTCGTCTGCTTTAGTAAAATGAAGCCACACTTTGGAGTGTTTGAACCTGTTGTTTACGATTGCAACACATGTGCGAAACAGGCGTAACTTACATCAGGTATTTAGTCGTGCTTGGTGGAATCGAGCGTGCGTAACTTGCTTGATGTAATTCGTTCGATAAACTGCCAAACCATTCCATGGAATTGATAAACACAGAACGGGTTCTCGATTCCCATGCCGAGTAATTGTTGATGTGTAAATGACAGTTTTTCTCTTCCTTCACAGGTGATTAGTGGTCAGAACCTGCCCAAGCCAAGGGGTTCAGGGGCCAAAGGGGATGTAGTAGACCCCTATGTGTACGTAGAGATCCACGGCATCCCAGCTGACTGCTCAGAGCGTCGCACCAGAACTGTGACCCAAAACGGTGACAATCCCATTTTCGATGAGAGTTTTGAGTTCCAGATCAATCTTCCAGAGCTCGCCATGGTCCGCTTCGTGGTCCTGGATGACGACTTCATAGGGGATGAGTTCATAGGTGAGAGTCAGTGTAGAAGTTTGTAAAGGTGGGTAATCCCAGGTTCATCAAGTCATCAGTCCAGCCATATATTGGATCCAACCTGTTCACTGAATCAGCCCATTTTGATGAGTACAATGCCTCATCCAGGTAATAATTAGTGGAATCATCTGTGTTCAGTGAACAGGTTGGAACCAAGACATGGCAGGACTTTGACTTGATAACTTTGGGATTACCCACCTCTGGAAGTTCATATAAGCAAAAATCTAAATGTTACCAAGTGTATTTTTTCTTATTTGTAGTCAAAATATCTCATCACACAAATAACACATAATCACCTAAAGAGTAACTCATAATGGAGATTTAAGAACGTATTTTTAGACAATACATGTTGGAAACCTTACCAAGATAATTTTCACTTGTATCTTTTATTTTTTGCTTAATTCAAGCAAAAAAATTTTTTGCCAATGGAACAAGTGAAAATTATCTTGGTAAGAATTATATCTCAATTACAAGTTACTCTTTAGGTGATGATGTCTTATTTTAGGTGTGATGAGATATTTGGACTAGAAATGAGAAAAATAGATTCAGATTTTGCAGTGTAAATGTCTGGACTTTTAAACCTTAAATCTTCTGTGTCTTGTTATTACAGGTCAGTACACAATCCCTCTGGAGTGTCTACAGCCAGGTTACCGCCACGTACCGCTCCAGTCTTTGACAGGGGAGGAGCTTCCCCACGCAAAACTGTTTGTTCATGTGGCCCTGACCAATCGGAGAGGAGGGGGAAAGCCTCACAAAAGGGGTTTGTCTGTGAGGAAGGCCCGAAAAGGACGTGACTACACAGCCCTCAGGGATTTGGGTATTCGAGCTGTGGATGAGGTTTTCAAAATGGCAGCTCCTCAACTTCGAGAAGCCACAGACCTGAGAGAAAACATGCAGGTGAGATTATTTGTTTTTCTGTCACTTTTGAGTTTCAGTCTAGGTAATTTTTATCGCTAAAGTTTTTTTTTGAGAATTTGAAAGACATAAAAGGGGCGGCTGTGTCCTTGTAGGGGCGGCTGTGGTTCAGTTGGTAGAGTGGTTCAGTTGGTAGAGTGGTTCAGTTGGTAGAGTGGTTCAGTTGGGAGAGTGGGTCGCCCAATGACCGAGAGGTTGGCCGTTCGCGTCCCGGCTCTGGCTGTCCACATGTCGAAGTGTCCTTGGGCAAGACACTGAACCCTGACTTAGGCCCCCAGTAGGACTTACCGTAGACCTTAGAAACCTACTGGTGTATGAGTGTGTGTGTGAATGGGTGAATGAGAGGCTAATGTAAAGCGCTTTGAGCACCATGAAGGTGGAAAAGCGCTATATAAATGCAGTCCATTTACCATAAAAGAATGTATGACATCCAGTAAAGTCATTTTATTTCCATCATAAACCATTGGTGCCATTTTTACACATGGAACAGCTTGATATTCAGTGCCTGTAACTGAAGTAAACTGATTTGCTGTTTGATGTTACAGTGCAGATTTTCATGGTTTTGGAAACTGAGTTTTTATTTATTTATTTATATTTTAATTTATCTCCAACTATAAATGCCAAAAAAAAATATTCAATCAATCTGAATAATTATCATGATAAATATCAAATCACTACTTCTTTCAAGGTTACAGGCTAATTTTTGGTCCTAAGTGACACAAGAAAGCTAATAAATTATGTGGCTTAAAAGTGTTTGGTGTCAAACTACAAGAATCTAGAGAGAGAGAGCATTGAAAACAGATAACAATTCAAGTAAAAACATGGAAAATTTGTAAAATTAAGTGAAAAAACATTGATATTGTTCACATTTGATTTGAATGTGTAAATAAAATAAAACCAGAATTCATAAAATGACTCAGCTAGAAGGTTGTGAGGTCAATGCCAGCGCTGGCTGTGGGTTCTTGGTCACACACCTTAATGGGTGAACTGGTCAATCTAAATTAGCCTACCTGTAGTTGTGAATGTAAAAGTAGGTAAATTTACATGCACTTTGACAAATTGTAATTACAGTGGAAATCTACTATAGTGGTCACAGATATCGTAATCAACCGCCTATATACTGTAGATCAAAAGGCTTGGGACAGAATCCTTTCTAAACAAATGCTATTTAAATAATTAGTTTATAATAATCAAGAAATGTTCATTTTTGGCCATTTTATGAATGTAAACGTGCAAAAATAATTTAAAAATTACATGTACCTATTTTATTTTTTACTCCCATGATTCCTTTCTGGACGTCTGCTTCTGCCTGGCTAGCTAGTAATGAGTAATGAGTTGACACTGGGCAGCAAATAAGCTCACGAATCATGGTCAGAAAAAAGAAGTCAAAACAGAGGGGGCTTTAATTTTCTTGATGTCATTATCTTTTACGTTGTTGTTCTATTACAGTTTGTTTCAAACGTTATTTACAGACATGTTAAAAAATGCACCGGTGGCACAGCAGAGCAGACACACTGCACAGTATACGTTAGTATTTGAGTTATGTCTGTGCACTGTGCATGGCACTGTAGTTAAAAATGTATGATACAGTACTGTAATAAAATTCACTAAATGCTGAAGCATCCGTTTCATTTAATTTTTCTCATTGAAAAATGATATAAATGGCATTTAGATGATATTCTGCATAAAAAATAAGTGAAACACCTGTAAATTCGGTTTTAGTAATCAACTGCTTATAGTGTTCAAATTGGGTCTGGACCAACGTGATTATTATAAGAGGTTTCCACTGTATTGCCTTACTCTGATTAAATTCAGAGTTTTATAAGCCATGTAAACACCTTAATTGGAGTGGAATTGAATCTAACTGGAGTTTGAGAAGTTGGAGTAACCAATTTGGTTAATGCAATTGTAATCTAATTTCTCTGTGCGCCACTCAACCAACCTTAGCTTGAATAAGGCTGGCCTGGACACGCCGCCTTTTGGAAGTGACCAGAGACATAACATGACAACATGTACATCATTGTAATAAATCAGAGTGAACAGTACATATGAAATATACTGAGCTGTTGCATCGTTGCGACTAACTTGTCTCAGTGTTGTTGTCTTCTTTATAGTACGTCTGCTTCAAATCTGCCGCTTTTGTTTAGTTAATGTTCTTCTTCTATGACGCCAACCGGAAGCATGCTAATGCTAAAGGGTGTGTAACACCAGCTCGTGTCCACGAGTGGAACAGTAATTCCAATTTATCTTGCTGGTATGTAAGCTTTCTAGGAAATTCCAGTTAATTCCTTAATCAGAGTAAGCCAATAATTTAAATTTCTAAGTGCATGTACATTTACTTGGTGAATGGTTGTTGATCCTTATACTGTATATCAGCCTTATGATGGACTGTTGACATGTCCTGGGTGTATCATGCCTTCTGGGACAGGTTCCAGCATCCCTGTGAGTGAATGAATGTAATATGATACCCCTTGATCCAGTATCACAGTACCATATTAAAATGACCATTTGATGTGATATAAAATGAATCCATGTTAATTATCATTTCAATTTTTTTTTTATGTAGCTAAAATTTATTTTCAGAAAGTTATTCTTAACTTCCTATTTTAATCTAATTATAATAACTGTAATAACTCTGCTTCGGGTAGCTAATACTGTACTGATGAGTGATACTTTTAATCAAAGACATTGTCATAGACAAGCACAAATGTGACTAACTCTTCTGTAGATAATAGCCAGTGAAACGAGTAATATTTCAAAACAGTTGCATGCAGTGGTGTAGTGGTCCCTGGAGAAGTGGATATACCCAAAAATATTTTTGGTTTTTTTTTATTTGCCTGTTTTATTTTTTACACTCCAGAAAAACGCCCTGTGACATATAAGACTACTCTATTTAGTTATTCCCCCCAAAATTCATCAGTAGTATTTACTTACGATTATAACATTGTCATGAGTTGGTCAGAAGCAGTTTGTATGTTTTACTGGTCACACAAGCAGCTGCATGAATTTAAATGTATTCAACATGAGGCAAACATAGCCTCTGATAATGTTAGCCTAGCATAACATTAGCCTTGTGTAACATTAGCTAACTCACATAGTTTTAACTATTGGTGATATCTCTTCTCATATGGGTGGTAGTTTAACAGTCACTCATTTCTAAACCACCTTAAAACTTACCTCTGAATGTTGTATTCCATGAAAATAGGTTCTCTTGATATGGTCACTCACCTGAAAGTTTTTTATTCTGTCTTTCTTGTTCACATTTCCAATAACAAATAAAATGCTTCCAGACTAAAACTAATGAAATGTTACCACGTGTGTTATTGATAAAGGAAACTCAAGTCTTAAATGCTGACTCAATGTTGACTCAAGTTTCCAAGATAAGTCTGGGGTCAAAATGTGACATTTTTAGAATTAACATTAGGTTTTAGTCCAAAGGAATATTGGTCTCAGATCTACCAGATGTACTTCAAAACCCTGTCTGCACATTATGATCCATTCACTTTACAGGTTCTTTATAGTGGAATATTTACAAATCCATTGTATACATGTACATAAACCACCATATATGTGGAATAACACACCATTATATATGAAAAACATGAACTAACTAGCACTTTTGTCATTTCTTTTCTGATTCATCTTATTAAATTATGTAAGATTTAGTACATTTAATGTCTGAAGCAAATACTTTCTTAACATTTTTTGTCTAATTGTGAATCTTTGACAACAAGATGTGCAGTGACCTTTCATTCAGCTGGGGCGGCACTGACACCTGAGCTGTCCAATCAGGTTCCAGAGGAGGCCGGCATTAGTTAGCAATATTTTCCTGGGTGTGACCTGCCCTACTCTTCCTCTGAATGCCTCATGCCTAAAGTTAACTAATTTAATGAGTACTGGCCAATTAGGGGCAGAGTAGGGCAGGTCGTCTATCCTAGGGGGAAAAAAATGGGCAATTTGGCTGCAGTTCCTACTGAATGGTGCACATCAGGGTGATTTAGGAGTGGGTGTAGTGAATGCTGATTGAACAAGTGATACCCGGCGCAACAAACCCCACCCCCTTGCACACATTTTACCTGATTTGCACTATCTCTTATCATTGCAAAAACTGATTTTTGGTGACCTTGACTTTCACAGTCCTACATTCACCAAGATTTAATGGGATCTAGTTTGGACCATCTTGCACCTTTCCTGAAAATTTCATAGAAATTGGTCCAGTGTTTTTTCTGTAAAGCTGCTTACAAACAAACAAACAAACAAACAAACAGACAGACAAACGAATTAACAAATTGACTCAAACACAATACCCCTCTGAAGGTAAAAATAAGTAGGGATACACCGTATACTGTCGTCTATCCTGGACTACACCTCTGGTTGCAAAAGTAGACACTGAAAACTGGAGCTCAGGATGAATAGGATTAGTTATTTGCTTCCTCCCATTGTAAATAGTTGAACTAACCTTTATGAGGCCGGCAGCAGTTTGGTCTGTGGATACTTACGTCAACCTGGGGCAATAAAACAGTAATTGTATTTTATTTGAAATCAGTGTGATGAGACTGTCAACATCCACGTCCCTTGATTTCTTGTGCTTAGAGTGAACTGACTGAGAGGACTAAAAGAGAGCAAATCAGTGTCTGAAATAACAGACATTAACTCTGTTGCAGGAAAAGCTTTTGATTACATGTGTGTGAGGGTGGAGGTTTCTCTCTGTTTATTCTCACAGTACACAAAACACCAAAAGGTAAATCAGTACATTTTAAGGTGAAAATGTGGGTTAAGTTGAGGGTTTATTTTAGTCCATGAACACTTATCAACATGATCCTAAAGGTACACATCATGTTATGCAAATATAGCACAACATCCTAATGGAAAATGCTTGTTTGTTACCTCTAACAGCTCAAGGTCATCATCATTCCAGTTGGTGGTTCGATTGCCATGTCCTCTATCTACACTCCTGAATCATTGGGCAAGAGACTAAAACCAAGTGTCTGCCAATAGCTGATCCACTGATGTGTGAATGTGCTGAATGACACACTGTGAAGGGCTTTATGTCGTTTTAGTTGAAAACACTACAGTATAAAGCAGGCATGTCCAAACTATTCCACAAAGGGCTGGTGTGGCTGCTGGTCTTTGTTCCAACCAACCAAAAATACACAGTTTAGCCAATCAGCTCTGAAGACTGAGATCAGTTGATTAATTGAGTCCAGTCTGGTGTGCTGCTGCTGCTTGGTTGGGAAAAAAAAATCCTGCAGCCACACCAGCCCTTTGTGGAATTGTTTGGAAAATGCCTGGTATAAAGGGACAGTCCATTTACCACAGCAAATATGCCATCATCATTTTTATGTTGGTGAAATGTCAAATACAAAATTGAGCATTGCCTCTGAGATCATCACTCATGCTACAACTACAACTGCAGCACATGGTAAAAAAAAAAAAAAAAAAAAAGCAACATGACTTACACATTCACATGTTCATGTTTGTTTCATGTTAGAAAAAAAAAAGATTTACCGGTACTGTAAAAAAAAAAAAAATCCTATGGTTTTTACGGAAAAAAGTGGCAGCTGTAATTATCAGAACAATGTTGTTAAAAAACAAGCAAACAAAGCATAAACATATTTAGAGTAACATGTAGATTTAACATTGGATTTAAATGATAAATGAAATGCACTTATATAGCATTATAGTGTGATGATGTTGCTGACAGCTGCTAAATTGTTTTTAGCAGTGATAAAGTTTACAATACAGTCACTTTCTACACCTTCAGAGCTACCAGGGGGTACTAGAAGAAATTTTGAGTACAGTGTGTTGCAAGGGGTTAGCACTCGCGCCTCACAGCAAGAAGGTCCCTGGTTCGATTCCCACACCAGACCTTTCTGTGTGGAGTTTGCATGTTCTCCTCATGTCTGCGTGGGTTTTCTCCAGTTTTCTCCCACCATCCAAACACATGCACTGATAGGTTAATTGGTTAATCTAAATTGTCCATAGGTGTGAATGTGAGAGTGATTGTTTGTCTATATATGTTCAGCCCTGAGGTGAACTGGAGACTCATACAGGGTGTACCTGTATGAGTCCTGTATGAGTACCTGTTCCCCCACTGTAGCTGGATTAGGCCCCCAGTGACCCTAGTGAGGATAAAGCAGGTTCAGATGATGAGACGAGTGTGTTGCAAGGACAATTTGACCAGGATTTAAACCAACCTTTCAGTCACTAGACAACTTGCTCTACCAACTGAGAAATAACTGTCTGTTACACATGTTACTTTTTTATTAAAAAACAAAAAACTAACCCAGCGAATTGGCTGTTTGTGTAACATTGGGGTCTTCAAATTTTCAATTTTCAATTTTATTTTCTCAAAACAATAGAAATATATAATTTCTACATACAAATCTGCTTTTGTTCAAATACTCTTCGTGTAAAAATTAAGCGATAGAAATGAAGTACATTAGGAGTGTTCCCAATAGATGTACCCTATTCATCCTCAACTGCTTGTCAAATTACAACTGCTGCCGGAGTCTTAATCTTAGATCTGATATCAAACAAGCAAAGTAAGATTTTCTTTTAATTGACTCAAGACATTGCTTGTATTAACACAGCATCCTACTTTAATTCCTTCAAACACCATGAAAAGGTCAAGTGTTTGGTATTTGCACTTATCAATAAACCTTTCATAATGTGTTTTCTTTTCTGACCACAAATGTTGTAATTTGCTTTGAATTCATCTATGTTTATCTAGAAGGTCTTTGTTTCTGCTCTAGTTAAAGGTAAACAGAGACTGTGTGTGTGTTTTGCTGTAAAACCCACAAAATAAATGCACATTTACTATTTAAGAGTCCAAAGAACCCACAGAAACACAGAAATCAGTCCCTCATTTACAGATCCAAATATCCATCATCGACCACAAGCATCTACCGATATAAAATAAGTAATACCTCTTGATCCATTAATCCTATCAATACATGTAAATCATTTTTGTAAAATACAATGTGTTGTCTTTTCATGGTCATCAGATATGTACCATTTGGACGTTCAGAGGCTCCATAGTTACCATGGAAACTGTAATTTTCTACAACATTGATTCACCAGTAAAATACATAGAGTTGGTTAAGTAACATTTGATTGACACACTTGGTTTGTGTTCAATTAATGATATAATTTACTGAAGAAGTCATTTTTTCGCTAGTTTTCTCTATTTTTGATATAATAATCAGCAAATTTAAACTGAGCTTTTATGAACATCTACATCATCAGTCAATTAAATACAGGAAAGCATCTGATTAATACTGAAAAAATACAAAATGTAGAGGATAATGTGATGAATAAATGGTGATAAATCACTTACGAAGGTTAGATATAGAGAATATTTCATTTGGGAACTAAAAGTAATGCTGGCGTTTTATGGGTTAAGGTAGTATGCAAATAGAATTGACTGTTTACATGACAATTGTCAATATTCTCATAATGTCTGTCATGTAATGACAGTGGAATATATAAACACTGATGCCCTGATGATCACTTTTTACAATTTACAGGTATCTTTTTTTTAACCCTTTATCTGACAAGTGACTGGTCATTTACACAAACATTACAAGACAGTGACAGCAACAGTTCCAGTGAGTCAACAATCTCAGGTCCAAATATGGTCAGGGTCTTCTGCATGAACAGAATGTACCTGCTTTGTTTGGTACCATGAAGTAATGGTACTGATCTAAGGAATGATATTCAAAGGGAATGTGGCCATGGGTCTGGATCAGCACTTAGATTCAAAAAATAATGTTCTAATGTTCTAAAATACACATTCCTGTCAAAGTACATGTGTTTTTCTTGTATTTTTCATATTTATTTCTTGTATTTTCTTTTTTTTTTTTGCCACTTACGGACAAGGAACCAAATATGGTATCTTCACTGACCTTGATTTTCAACATGGGTGTTTCTATGAAACTAGGTTTATTTTGGTATCTGGCACTTTTCCAGCTTATAATACATGAGAAATGTAGACATATTTCTCCCTAGCATGTATCTAATGATGACCTCAGATAAATGCAAAAATATATTCTTGCTCTGAGACATTCAAAAGTTAATGCATTTTTAATAAAATATTGAGGCTAAAAATAGGATCAAAATGGGGACAGAAAAAGACTACATAGGTGTCACTGTATTTGATCTGAAAAAAAGGCTGTAAATGGTCTTATATACCATTACAAATATAGACACTGTGTTAAGTTTGATGATACTCAAACTATTTTTCTGACCCAGACATGTAGGTTTTTCATGAATCTCAGTCTCATTCCAGGTTTTGTGTGCAACCCTATTCAGAACCTGTCCATTTAAACACAAATAAATCGCAAATGATTTTGCAACAGTGAACATTTTTGTGAAACACTCTACCTTGCATAGTTCAATTCCAAAAAATGTCCCTTTTTGCTCCAAAAATTATCTCTCTATACATTAACTATAATAAAATGTGCTTTATCTGAAAACTTCTTCCTCTTTTATCTCAGTAAATATTTTTTTTCTTTAAGAATTGACCTAAAGTGCTTCATAATCTTAGTCCACATCTGATTAAATTTTTTATGACCAGTTTCATAGAAGCACCCACGTGATAAAAAATGTTGAAGAACTTCACTAAAATAATAAAGTCTTTCTACTGTATGTCATCCACCGATATAACAAGGTTCACATTTTGAATTTCAGAGTATTTCTATAAGTCCCCTGTAAAGGGTTAATGGTACACGCTGTTATGGGGAAATTAGGGCAATGTTCATTTAATTTTGTGAAATGTCACTGGGCTCTGAGCACTTACAAAAGTGATGGAAAGAAACTATCCACTGAACATCCTGTTCCTCTTCTGTTAATACTAAGCTTAAGAAAACTGCTTTGTTTTGTCATTAGTCTCATTTTAAAAACATTAATCGGCAGGAAGCATGTTTTTGTTTCACCACCTAATTTACTCCTTTACTCCACTGAGACAACCAGGAATAGTTTGGATAACACTGCTCTACAATTTTTTGGAAAGTATCTGCTTCAGACATTAAATGTGCTAAATCTTACATACTTTAATAAGATGAATCAGAAAATAAATAAGAAAAATACTGGTTAGTTCATGTTTTTAATATATATGATGGTGTGTTATTCCACATATATGGTGGTTTATGTACATGTATACAATGGATTAGTAAATATTCTACTATAAAGAACCTATAAAGTGAATGGATCATAATGTGCAGACAGTGTTTTCCTTTGGACTAAAACCTATTCTCTTGTTAATTCTAAGAATTTCACAACAATAGCTACATATTATGCCAGATTATTGTCACCTTGTATGTGATAAGGATGGCAAACAATTTGCTCAAGATACTTCTGAAAAAGAAACCAGGTTCCAAAGGGCTTTAACTCAGATATGATGATCATTAGTTTTGTATTATTACAAATATTATTATTATTTAATGTTTATCTATAAGTAAATGTGAGCAGTTTATCTTCAGATTGCCAATACACAATAAAAGGTATTGATACAAGATTTAAATGTTTTTTATTTTTTGTGTATTTTTTTTTCTTTTTTTTTTTTTTTTTACAAAATCCTGATATTCTGGAGTGTTTCAGATTTTAGTTAGAGTTAGTCGAGATCAAATGTTTCTCCTTTAGTAGCAGCAGTAGTTGACTTATAGTATCTGCAAAATATACACATATAACAATCATCCAACCATATAATGTGGGGCAGTCAAATGATTACAATTTTTAATCAGAGTAATGACAATATTGCTTTGGATTAATTTCAACTAATCATGATTAAAACACTTTATGTTGGTCGGCTGTTCTGTCTCAGGGTTTTTACACTAAGAAACCCAACAAATGCAGAAAAAAATATACAAAACATGCTATAAAATCCACAATCCCACTTTTAAAATACAAAAAAACACCAAAAAACATGATAAAACATCCAAAACAAGCAAACATATGAATATATGCAATTAACATGTTTATTCAACACCTTCAACAGTTTCAACAGAACAACTTGAAACAACTGTTCCATTTAAATGCATTCAAATTTTAAATCAGATTAATCATGAAGGATTAATTTGCATTAATGTGTTAATTTTGACAATAAAAATATAATGATTATGTTAGATCATAAAAACTAATATTGTTTTTATATTAAGTCTATTCATATTTTGTATGATACCACTGGGTGTCTGACTTTTATTTAGATGCCATATACATATACTAATAAAGAATCAAATTCTAATACAGTTCATTCTAATTCTATATTTAATTTCTTATTTTTCATTTTTTATTAAATTTCTCACTCAGCGGTTTTTATACTTGTCTTTTTCTCTACACATGCTTGTTACTTCTGTTAAGTTGAATTTCTCCACAGTGGGATAAAACATTCATATCTTGTCTTACATCTATATATTCCTGTGCTGTAGGTGTGTAGGTAGTGAGATAATAAACTGAAGACGTCTAAATCTGTCATATTTGTCTTCCTTTGTCTTTCAACAGAACTCAGTGGCAGTGTTCAGGGAGTTGTGTGGGGTCTCTGCTGTGGCGAACCTCATGCAGTGTGTCCTGGCTCTGAGCTCCAGAGTATCAGGACCAGACGGGACACCTTTACTGGTATTTGACCTTAGGGATCTCTACCCCACCCTTGAGCCTCAGGGGCCTCTGCCTGATGTCCTTCGCCGGGTCGTCTCCACTTACGAAATGGTGAGGAAGGAAAAGAGCAGACAGTTAATATGCTTATTGTTTTGTCCTCCATTTGAAATAGGACACAGAGTCATGTCTCTGAAATACATTATAAAAGGAAGGAAGTGGCAAACAAAAGCAACAAAGATCACAAATCGGCCCATCGCCTTCTGGTTACTTGACCTAACAATGAAAATTCCCCTACCAGACGAAACTTCCTTTCGAGCTGATATTTTCTCATACCCAAAGTGAGTTCTCATTGTTATGTTGCAGACAACCTCCCTATGTCGTCTGGCTGTAATAGGGACTCGTAAACTCATCAGCTTTATGTTCCCCTCTGCCCGACTCCGCCGTGCGTTTCCACCCAAATAAAATGCAGACTTTCACTGACCGAGCAGAAAGTTATTTAACTGACTTAATTTATGTAATGATGTCTAAAAATAAATCCAACCACAGAGAACAACTCCCCTGCAGACATAAACACAAAGAGAGACAAAGAGCGAGGGAGGAAAAAGGGGACAGTGGGGTCAATTGGACGAATGACCAGCTCATCAGCTAGTCGATAAGACCCTATGAATCACTTAAGATATTTAAATGGGTTTACGCTGATGCCTGATCTGTAAGGAAGCTACGTCATCCTTTGGTGTAACTCACTCAAGCCTGTATCCCCTTATATCAGCCCTCTGCTAATCCCTTCTTTTCCTCATCCATCTCCTAGTTTCTGCCTCCTCCTTTCCCCTCTCAGCCTCGTCAGACTGGACAGAATTAACACTTTTCATACGTAACTCTAGTCTACATTAGCTTGGCTCTCCTTTTCTAGCTGTTACAGTTCTTTACAGTTCTGTTACAGTTCTTTAAAATGGATATTTGCTCATGTTTTATATTAGATATTTTCCTAGTGTGTCTTGCAGCGGATGACAGGCAGTCTGAATGAATTTCCAATTTAATGATATTGTCCAGAGAGCCTATGTGCACATTGTGAGGCATGGAGACACTCAAGTTTCTAGCCAGAAACAGGGAGTAGACGAGATAAATGCATCTGTTTCCAGCTCAATTAAATTATGATTAAGGCTTCAGTGTGTAAAGTGTGACACTTTAATTTAAGTAGGGTTGTTTGTCACTGCTTGGACTTGTGACTGTCTGCCCATGTACAAGTGTGTGAGTAATACACTACTTGTTAGTTTGTGTGTGTGTGTGTATAGATATATGTCGCTGTGTGTGTATGTGTATGTATGTTTAGCCACTTCCTTTTTCAGCCGAGCGGATCAGAGTTGAAAAAGCTTGCCCTGGTGCTGAATTCCATTAGCATAGATTTGAATGTCGTTTGGCTAAATGGATTCCACACCTCGATCCTGATGCCTGGAGGGAGTGGTGAACAACACAGACAGGAAATGGGGATGTGTAAGTGTGTGTGAGTGTGTGTGAATGTGTGAATGTGTGCGCGTGTGTTCCATGCTGACTCGGATCTCGTCAAAGTACTGTAGTTAATCCTTTATTTGTCAAACAGCATTTTTTCCCCACAGAGGGGTCATGCCTCAGCAGGATTTTGAGGGAAGGTGGAGAATTAATCAGGCAGAAGCTACTCGTGTGATTACTGTGTCTCTGTAATTATACGTAGGGATTGTAGAGTTCAACCAACAGTGGATTTTGAAAAGACCAGTTTATTAACAACACTTTGGAGCACGGAAAAGGAAATAGATGATTAATCTACCCGTATAAATCCCAAACTGACACTGTTGGGAATGAACATATCAAAAAGATAATCAAAAAATATGAGCAATAGTACAACTCAAAGTTGTATATTTTTTTTAGCTGTTTATTTCCTCCCAAGCTGAGACACCTACTGTAACATTCTGCCAATGATAATTTTCAAGCATCCTATTGGCACTGATTAATTTACCAAGTCCATTAATGGGTCTATCTGTAGTGTATTATATGGTCATTAATTAGAAAGAACTGAGCTTAAATTTACAAGCAAGTGTGAAAGTGTTTTGTTTTTT
Source organism: Siphamia tubifer (assembly GCA_020466265.1). Classification (NCBI taxonomy): domain Eukaryota; kingdom Metazoa; phylum Chordata; class Actinopteri; order Kurtiformes; family Apogonidae; genus Siphamia; species Siphamia tubifer. The sequence goes on along the minus strand of CM035793.1, from coordinate 19,209,487 downwards.
TTTTACTTCTTTTTATGTATTTCTATGTATTTTTATATACAATCAAACATTTGAAGATACATTACAGATGTAAATGTAGTAAAGGTAGTCCATGGGTATTAGCATCCCAACTATGTCCAGACTGAGTCTATATAAGCAGTGGTATTAATTCACTACATGTGAAAATGGATATGCAATAAACAAATGTTCATTATTTATATTTGAATGGCATTGGGTGAGTAAAAAACAAAACAAGTATGTATGTCGTGCTAAATATATATTCAGAATGTTTTGGGTTCAGTGACGACTGGACCCACATCTGAAGTGTGTCCACTATCGTCTCATGTGAATCTGGCAGGTGTGGGATGAAAGGGGTCCCTGGGATCTACATTCTACTGTCAGTCCTTTCAAAGGCTACATAAGCAAAAGACCTTCTTACACTAACACACACAGGAAAGATTATTATTTGAATAGTGGTTATCATGCTTTTTTTGTTTGTCATGTCCATTGCATGTCCATCATTATGTCCTGCCATGTTCTTAAAAGGTCGGGAAGGAGATCTTGGAAAAAACAGTCCAACAATTCAACACAAGTGAGATTTTGAAAATAGACACTCCCTCCTCTTCTTCAGCCCACCCCTTGAAACCACACCTTCACAATTCACAAATACATGAATGCGCAGCACGCTGTCTCGAGTGGTCACAGAAGTTCACGTCCATTCCTGAGATCTTACGTTGATTGGCCAACAAGTAACACCACAGTGGCTATTTTCGTCAATATCTTTCATTTTCTCACTGAATATGATACCCTTAACTGATTAGTATGTCGAAATATTATATAAAAAGCACAAAGTGAAAATTGTATTTTCTTGGCCAGGATATGTACAGTCAGTTCAGCTTGTATTTACAAGGCTGATAATTAATAGTGAACAAACAATAACTCAAACAATGAATTATGAAAGAGCTGCAGCATCTGAAACTGACCACAGTGAACATTTAACAGATAAACAGTACCACAGTGCTTCAGTTTTACTTTCTCTCTCAACTCACTATATATTTTTATTAGTACTGTTTTGTTTTCTTTTTTAAACCTATTACTAGGAATTTCAGATGACCCCATTTAATATCCAGGTGACAACATGTGGTGTCCCAACTCCAAGGTTGAAAAACACTGCCTTGACCCTGTACCACTGGCTGTCACACATTTGCATCAAACTGTTTCCATTATGGAATCTCCTGAGATACACAGTATATATATATTTAGTTCAGGCACTGGGACACACACCTTGTCAGGAAACTGAAAATACATTTATAGCATCAATAAAACCATGTCCTTTTCTTGACACTGGAAAATCTATCTTATTACTTTTTATTGCTATTGATCTTGTTGTAAATTTGCATCACACCCAAATTTCTACCTTGTTTTGTTTTAAAATTAGCAATCTCCACTTAATTTAGCATCTACTTTAAAGCAAAACACACATAATTGATTTCAAATATATTTGTATATAGACTGGGATGTTAAGGTGTTAAAGAGCATATGCTTGTGTGTTCATATTCATGCCCAGTATTGTGTTAAATACATCATCAGTCGAAATTCACTCCATAACAAATGTTCCACTTCTGTGTCATTTCCATCCATTCTTATATCAGAGTGAAACAGACTGGATGTAAGTGACATGTGCTTTCCTATGCACACCGAAAGCACTTTGAATGCATGTGTGCTCCATACTAATGGATGTGTCTCTGTGTGCAGATGGTGCAGGCGAGCAGAGCGGTGATCGAACACTCCGATGGAATCTACGACAGGATCCTCCATATACAGACAACTGGTGTGTAGGCGTGTGTGTGAGTGTGAATGAGTGTGTGCTTTCTGGTGTGTATTGGTATACTTGTATAACTGATTATGAAAGATGCAGATATTTAGTGTGTGTGTGTGTGTGTGTGTGTGTGTGTGTGTGTGTGTGTGTATAATGAATAGAAAGCAGTCTATGCTTGTATTCTTGGTCCACTTGTGACAACTCCCACACAGTGTCTCAAACAGAACAGTTCAGTTGCTGCTTCATCTATCTACTTAACCCCTTAACCAACTCACCCCCCCTCCCCTTTAGTTCCGGTACCTCTCCTTTCTTTAATCTTTAATTTCCTTTTCTATTCCATTCATTTCATCTCCACTCTTCTCAGGTCTTTTTCCATTTCCTGTCCCTTCTTACATATAAATTCAGCTCCTGTCAGTCCAATTCCCAGCGGACAATAAAGTCAGATGACTCCTTTCCCTGGGCGAGTTCATCAGCATGTTTTGGATGAAGAGGCTTCATATTGGCCCTCCTCCCGTTGTCGATCACCCCTTGGTCTCTTAAGCAATGTGATATCTGGCTTGCTGCTCATATCATTTCCAAGATCTTTGGCAGAGGTTTGTTTACCTTAGTCAGGCCCCTGGGGTCATCTGACATTACTCAGCAAGACTGTCGTCATCATGGCAATAAACATCCCTACACACACAAACATTTTCCATATGTTTAAGAGACCGTGACATCCATTTCCTGCAGACATCTCCTACCGTCTGCGTCCACAAATACAACCATTGCCCTGATGCTAATCTCACCATAACCTTAAAACCATCAACCTGAATGGTATTTCATTTTTTTACCCCCATAAAGAACTGGGTCAGCTGTCAATTAGAAGAGACTAACTGACATTTGTAAGTATAATATCCTGCAGCTTGGTGCCAAAAATAAGCATTAAAAACATTATATGGATATTAAATGATATATTTGTTGTCTTCTGGGAGCTTTGCTGTTTGGAATAGACATGGGCTACTCAGCTTTTCATCACCATTCTTGAAAGAAGTGCAAATAAATACTGGGAATTAATGATTTGGTAGAAGCCATCGAGGAGTGAGGGAGTATTTGACAGAGATGAATGTTGTTTACAAATTTGCAGACTGTTCCCCATTGCTCCCAGACAACGTATCCCATCCTCCACTGAACTTTATTTTAGCTTTCCTGTTGCCTCAGCTTCCCTCACTGATCAAATAATCTGTAACACATTTATCTGTCTGCAGCTCAGACTAGAGCAGAGGACTGTGCTTCTCAGATGCTGTGTTTGTATCTTATAGATGTGTGATCACATGTTAAGTCATTAGAAAGTACAGTGAGATGTAAATTTGTGATAAATGGCTCTATGCTTATCGGCATGGTGCCAGTGTGTGCATCTGATAGAGAGTGGTTGCAGAACCCGAGGTCTGAACTCATGAACAAAGCTCTTCCTGTGCGTTCTGACTCCTGACGAAAGGTTGGAGATCAGGTGATCACGAAGCACAGGGGAGGTCACTCCTCAGCCGGCGTGACACTGGGATGGAGCCACTGCTGTCTGGAAATGACATGGGAGCAGAGAGATGAAAGGTAGTGATAGAAGCAGTGTTGGGAACATGAATATCCTGATGATTATCTAAAGGTTCTACTGATGGAACACAACACAGATGGAGATTCGAGGGTAAATCCACTCTGGTATCAGGATGACTTTGGCTTAAGTAAAGGGTTTGTTCATTGAAATATTGAAGAAAAAAAGTTTCTTATGAATAGTATTGACCTCCCGGTAATTTGTATCGGGGGTTTTTGTGGTTAGATCATATGAGGTTGTGGATTAGTAACAGGACCATTCATTCATTCATTCATTTTCTGAACCTGCTTTATCCTCACTAGAGTCATGGGGGTTCAATGGAGCCTATTACAGCTACTCATGGGTGAAGGTGGGGTACAACATGGACATGTCACCAGTTTATCGCAGGACTATAACAGGACCAGTGTGTCTTAAAAATGAAAATATACTGTATAACTCCCAAACTTATCTGCTTACATGAAACTGATGTTCTATGAGTTGTTTGGTTGTTGATGTTGATAGTGTTCTATGCTGTTGCTACTGTAGAACACAAGTATAGATGTAGTAAACAGAGAAGCCACCCTTGGATTGTTGCATAAAGTGTATTCAAGCTGATATTTACATGGTTCAAGTCTTTACGCGATGTCCAATGCCCTCCCTTTCAGTTCCTTCAGGGCAGGGTTAAGGTTATTACAGTCTTTTAGTCGCATGTTGTGTCCAGTCAGTCGCAACCGCTGCATCACCACAGTGTCCTGCGGCACTGCACAATTTCCTCATTGGTGATGCAATCACAAATCTAGAACTTGAGACTCCTTTAGAGGCAGCATTGAAGAAGCACAACAAGCTTCTTTGTGAATTACATTATCATAGTTCATGACTGGCTGACATATGAGGCAGTCGGCACACTGTAAAAAATGACTGCAGAATTAACAGCAAGAAGTTGTAAAATTGCAACAGTAAACAAAGTGTTAGTGAAAATACAATGCAAAGTTGTTTATTTGAGATGATTTTTGTGCTACCAATTAAATCAAATATAGATGTAGTTTTTACATTAAGCATATGTTAACAAAGGCAGGTTTGCATGTAAAAATTATATATTTCTATTGTTTTAAGAAAATAATGCAATGTAAGACCATAATGCTGAAATAAAAGCTTATTTGGTTTCAAAAACATTAAAAAGGGAATAAAGAAGTAAACACTTAACAATGCAAGATGTTAAATGTGTAAAATAACAAGTGGCTGCGGTTCAGCTGATACAGCAGGTCGTCCAATGACCAAAGGGTTGGCAGTTCAAATCCTAACTCCAACTGTTCACATGTCAAAGTGTCTTTGCAAAACTCTGAAAACACTGAGCCCTAAATCACTCCCAGTTTAGTCCCCGTAGATTCAGAAAATGCTCTAGGTACCATGCAGGTCTATTTACTGCTGTTAGCTTTTTTTTTATGTAAAAAGAATGGAATTGTTTTTTACAGTGCAGGTACTACTATAGGTAATGGTAATGCACCTTAATATGGTATGCCAAAGGCTATGAAACAGTAAAAACAACAAGAGTAAATCCATTCAAAGCTCTACGTAGGGGCTCATTCACTGCTTCTGCTGTGAATAATAGCTCATTCTAATAGTATGAAAACACAGTAATTCTTATTTTCACGTTATTATGAATATTCTTTTCCTTCTATGCAATGAGCCAACACTAAACCTTGAAGGCATGTGTTGCTGTTCATTAATATTCATATTGCAGGGACGTGCATGTGTTCTTCATGTGAAGTAATGCCCATTATATGTATATAAATGTATGTATGTAAAATATTACCATGGAGATCATTTATTTGCAGATTTATTGGTCAAACTTGAGATTTGTTTTCAGATGTTGATGCAACAATTCAGAAATCAATAACCAATCAATAACCCTGATATCCTCTGCTTTTGTGAGAGTTGACATGTCATCTGTGAGACTTTTCACATTACTCTTGGCTGTTTTATTCCACTACTGGTGGTAAAAAATTCAAGCTACTGGGCTGTTCGATGGCTTGTGACAGTCCACCTGAGGGCTTAACAATTGATCAAAATAACAAATTGCAAGAAGTGCAGTTTTCCTATGAATGTCAAATTTTCACAACCATTATAAATAATACTACAAAGATCTCTTGGTTTACAAATTACATTCTCTAATGTATGTATGTGGTTGTTTGCTCTAACATCAGCAAAAATCAATCATTGTCCCTGTTGTTAGTGAATACCTCAATATAATTTCAGCGCAAACTCAATTTCCTCTTGACCACATTCCAGATCATGCTCAGGTCTGGTAATTTAGAGTGGTTGCGTAATTAAAAAGCCCAGGATGGTTAAACAAAGGACATTCTTGTTTTTAGTAGCGAACATAAATCAGTTAGGTTAGTTCAGGTTGGCCCAGTCTGCAACTTCAGCACTAGATCTCTAAATAAAATAAATATACTTTGACATTTTTATATGTACATTAAACTTGGTTACATTAAGTGCATATCCATCCAGAGAGGAAAACAACTTTGAAATATGGCAAAAAAAAGTTTGTTTGCTCATGGGAAAGGTGTAAAAGTTGGTGAATAAATAGAAAGTAGATGCGAGTAAGTGCAATGCAAACAGTATTAGCAAATGAGTTTATGTCTGAATGTGTGGACCAAGGATGAGGCTGTAACACTGAACACTGAACTCACTGAATACAAGAAGCAAACAGGTATGTCATACTAAATGGAAATTGCAACAAAACACCATCAGGTATGAAGAGCTGCAGAAACATGTTAGACAAAGTGGAAGAGTTTGACATGATCCAGACCAGTGCTTTAGTTCTGGGGTCAAAAATGTGAACCAAAATAGAATAGAATTCAGTTTCAAACGACTATAATGATAACGATGAAGAACTAATTCTTAATAACACTGCTCTATTTTTTTTTTTATCTGCTTCAGACATTAAATGTGTTAAATCTTACATACTTTAATAACATGAATCGTAAAACAAATTACTTTAATATTGGTTAGTTCATGTTTTTAATATATATGATGGTGTGTTATTCCACATATATGGTGGTTTATGTACATGTATACAATGGATTTATAAATATTGCACTAGAAAGAACCTGTAAAGTGAATGGATCATAGTGTGCAGACAGTGTTTTGAAGTAGATCTGAGACCAATACTCCTTTGGGCTAAAACCTATTCTCTTGTTAATTCTAATAATTTCACTTTTTGACCCAAGACTTATCTTGGAAACTTGAGCCAACCAACATTTAAGACTGGAGTTCTCTTTATCAGTAACACACATGTGGTAAAATTTCATTAGTTTTGTTCTGGAAGCGTTTTACTTGTAGACCAGTATATTCAGGTAACAGTAGTGAATGGAAATGTGCATAATGTCATATTTAAGATAACGTGAAAAACTGTAACCCAGCTATACTATACAAAAATAATCCAAAATGTATCAGTAGGGAAACAGGCTCCGAAAAGCAAATGTTTACCAGATCTCTGGTTCATTTAGATTACACTTCCATTCATCATCCATGGAGCTGTATCAGTCTTTTATATGAATGGTTTTCACATCTGCAGTAGAATTCTTTGTAAAGATCAGTGAGGATATAAAAGAGCATTGCATTGGTGAAGTGTGTTAATACATATTCTAGTCATCCATCTTTTCATAATTTGTGTGAACGGGCTTTTTAATACATTGACGCTAAGCAGCTGCTCTTTCTCCAGGGCTTTGACCTGTGTAGTGATGAAATTATCAGTGTGTGTAGGTTGCATACTTTATCTGATGTTCTGTGTATCTTAATGACATTAAACCAAAGGCCACATCCAGTTATTTTTGCCTCACTACAGAATTACAAGAATTTAAACACTGCGTTGTAATGCAGAGTTCAGATAGGGGACAGGTAGTGAAGGTGACTTGCTCGTCTCTCCTGATTCACGAGTCCCATGGGTGTTTTTTCTGCCTGTTAGGTCAGGACCTGGTGTGTGCACGCTGTCCCAGTAGTGCCTTGGAAATAATGTTCCCTACATGGACTTCGCTTGGTTTAACAGGAAAATAGACCCACACACATACAACACTGGCACGTAGGCTTCAAGTTGCCTAGCAACCATGTGGTAAAGGTTATTATTCTGGCAACCTCTGTAGGTGTGTGAATGGAGCGGTGACAGTATGTATGTGTGCAGGTGTGTGTCCACACTCACACTCCTTTATTGACAAAGTGACACGCTGTGTGAGGAACTGGTAAATTATGTTTGCATTCAATCTATTTACTCTTTGCAGTGTGTGTCTGTGTGTGTGGCCCACAACTTGGCATGTTAAATGTCTGGGCTCTCGATGAATGCTCACAATGATGTGTGCCCCAATGGTAACCCACTTCCGGGTTACCATGGTAACAGTGGGACAGTGGCCCGGGGCAGCCAGAGGAAGCAGACATACAACTCACTGCACACACTCCAACTACCCAGAGGCCTTTCTATGACTCTGCCATGCTTTTCTTCCCCTATTTCTTCATCAGATTTTCATCCACTTTGCATGATTTATTCACATTTTTCACCATTTATTGTCTCTTACTAAACTCATCCAACATGTCATCCATAAAAACCTAGTTTTGAACATCATTCATTATAATAGGAGCTCCAATGGAAGTACAGAATATCTGAACTGAGGTTAGAATGGAGAACTTGTGTAAATTAGTGTATTCATTAAGGCAGAAAATCCTGCATCAAATTTACTGCTTGAGTGAACTTCAGAAGATCACTAACAGCACTGGTTCTTGTTGACACTAATAATTATGTAAAAGTTTCTGTTACACTTGGAAAAAGTAAAGATTTAGAATTTAATGTATTTTTTGGGTTATCATACATATATTTAGATTTCAATCACTGCAACACATACACAAAAAGTAGAATAGATTATAGAATATCAAAGTAAAAGTGTTGTGTCCAGTTTCACAATTAGAATATGTCATCAGTGAGTGGAGTGTAATTGGACCCTAAAAGCTTAGTGTTTGGAAGGATAGGCTTTGACTTAACACTTGATGTCACACTTTGTGAGCGAATTAATGATGTGAAAGGATGCAGAAGTTCTGGAGAAATGTCAGTATATAAAGGCCAATGCTGTAAACAACTGTTACATGCATGTGATGCTTAAACTCTCAGGCGACATTGCATGACAAACTTCCATGTCCCTATGATGAGCATAAATAAAAGACTTTAGAAAACTACTGTGACTTAACACATCCAACCACTGCATCCAGAAGTGCAACCTGAGGCTGAATTATGCAGGGAGGAATATTGTTATTAATTCTGTGCAGAAACATTGCTAAGTTTTCTGAGCCCAGGCTCAACTTAGATGTACTGAAAGACAAGGCAGATGTGTGGTGTGGTAACATGAGCCTATGGTTCTACCATGGACGTCAGGTTCTATTGACCAAAGGTGAAAAAGACCATCCAAACCACTGTAAAAGGTGCAAATGCAGTATCTATGATGTTCTAGGGTTGCATCAGGGTCCCCATAGACCATGGGTGTCAGACTCAAATTCACACTGGGCCAGAATTAAAAACTCAGAGTCACAGGCCAAACCCAGTGTTTATTAAAAAAAATGTTTCGTTTCATACTGTGTTATTTTATATTGTTTTCACACAAGTCAGTCCTTTATAATGATAGACCAGTATATTGGCTGATATTTGTGTGTGTGTGTGTGTGTGTGTGTGTGTCAGTTTCGGTCTGTTGCATCAACCGATATGCAGTTTTTCCCTGTGATGATTTACTGACACTGAGAAAAGGGGGAAGTAAGAAAAAAAACGACTAAAAAGAAAAATGGAAATAAGAAAACTATTTGAAACTAGAAAGGCACTCCCACCCCCCCCCCCCCCCCTCCCCCATTACCAACCTACCCTGAAAATTTCATCAAAACTCATCCATAACACTGACTGTGGCCCTTGACCTTTGACCTACATTTACCAAAAGTTAACAGCATCTATTCTGGACCACCTTGCACCTTTACTGAATATTTCATGGAAGTAGGTCCAGTAGTTTTTGTGTAAACTGGCTTAAAATCAAACAAATGGACTCAAACACAATACCCCTCTCCCCTTCGGGGGTCAGGGTAAATATGTGTTTATAATTCTGCATGCTTGCTTTCCCTCCCTAACAAATGCTTTCACATTCATGTCTTATTTATTGCAAACTCCTTTTACAAACAAACACTAGCTTCCACCTCCAGAGTCCTGCCTAATACCTGCACATACCAACGTAACGCACCTGCATCTCCCGCAGCGAAACATTCAATGTGTATTTTCAGCCTTTGTTGTACCGATAATGTAGATCTTTATCACAGACGCCATTGTCGTCTAATCTGCTCTTTTTCTGTTCTTTGCACTTTAGTCATGGAGTTTCATGAGAAGCTGCAGACCATGGCAGCGAAGGAGGGGCTGAAAGGTCGCAAAGTCAGTCGCGCGCTGGAGAGTTTCAGCTGGAACATCACTATCCTGAAGGTCAGAAACGCACACACTAATACGCAAAAATCCAAAACAGCCTCAGGCCTAGACCATTAGACCGTGTTTGGGCCTGTAGCTACTTACTCATATTTTTTCCTCTGTCCAGTTTGACCCCCTGTCCCTAAATATCACTGCCTCCCTGGTTTCTTCCCTGTTTTTGCATGTACAAGTCCTGATTTGTCTCCCTCTATTTGCCCAGGGCCAAGCTGACCTGCTAAAACACGCCAAGGCTGAAGTTCAAGAGAACATGAAGCAGGTCCACGACGCTGCTATGGCTGGGAACCTCATCAAGGAGGGCAGAGGAGTCCAAAGGGTTCGATCCCAGACGCGACGAGGCCCAGATGACAAAACCACCACGAGCATGCGAGGACCCACAGCTTAGTACGCCACGAAAAAAAGAAGAAAAACATACAAAAAAAAAAAAACATGACCAAACTGCCATTGTACTGTAGCTGCTGTGAAAAAACCCTTCTCATTTCATCAAACTGTCCATACATGTTATCGCTACCACAGTGGCAGACACTCAGAAAGCTGTGCGAGTACTGTAGAGACCTGGTGTTCAAAGAGCTGAGGAGCTGTTGAATGTAAAAGTCTGTCAAATGCAGCCACTTCATTTGTCGCAGAGCACTGTGAAGATCAGAAGCGGTGGTGAGCGGAGGCATGAGATGAATGACACTGGAAAGATGAATGTAGTAAGAAGCCATGGCACAGCTGTTTGTACTGTATTTACCTGTAAATACACCAAATGTTTATTTTCTTCCTCTTATGTGCAATGTCTTGAGGTTTTAGAAGAGCTGTTTGTCTAGAAGTCGGAAGGAAAAACAAAGATTTTTTTTCTACTAATGTTCAGGAAAATAAGATCAAAACATGAATCGGTAAAGGATTTCAGCTGCGGTGTGTGTGTGTGTGTGTGTGTGTGTGTGCGTGTGGCAAATATAAGTGAGTTTAGTGAAGCTGTAGGTCTGAACATTACACACCTCTTTAAGTTCATCTCCATCTCCTGAGGCATTTGTTTGTCCCAGCTGTTGTTCCAAGAAATATTGTCTCACATACAGTATTCTATATTTTTCTATTTTCCAAAATATTATTAAGACCCTGTTACCTACCACAGTGATCAAATAAATGCTATAAGGAACTCGTACTGTTAACACGTGCAAAAATACTGTACAGTATTTTAATATGTAATTCTTTCATTTTGCTGTGAAGACATTTTACATGTTATTTATCCCAAGTAAAACATTCCAGATAGACGTTATCAGTGCAGTAGATGAGGCTTGACCTGTTTGACTCTGTAAAAGGTTACAGTTCATTACCTTCCTTTCATTCCAAATGGAAATAAAGTCATTTTTAACTTAGCATTTGTTGTGTGTTACTGTTTCTATTATAAGAAGAGCTTTACATGGATGTGCATTCATTTATACAAACACGTGAGATATGTTTACTGTGGATGCCAGCTGGGGACACAGAGCTGCGTTAAGGATATGAAAGCTCATACTTACAGTTGTGCTCATAAGTTTACATACCCTAGAAGAATTTATGATTCTTGGGACATTTTTCAGAGAATATGAATAATAATTCAGTGTTTTTCAACCTTGGTGTTGACACAGGGGTCAACTGCAATTTCTGTGATTAAAAAAAGAAAAAAAAACAACAACAAAAAACTTACTAATAAAAATATACAGTGAGTTGACAGAGACAATCACAATCCATAACAGACATGACAAATGGTGAGTGTGAAACTGAAGCACTGTGGTGCTGTTTATCTGTCAAATGCTCATTGTGATCAGTTTCAGATGCAGCTTTCATAGACTGAACTATTGTTTGTTAGTATCAATTATCAATCTTGTAAATACAAGCGGGACTGACTGTACATATCCTGACCAAGGGAAATAAAATTCTCCTTTTGTGCAGTAATAATCTACACCTGGCTTTTCTGCCTCTGTCCATAATAATACACATTTTGTCATATAAATTAAAATGTATTTTGCAACATAGTATAGAAAACTATTGCGTGATCAAAAACTAATTAATTTTTGCAAAACAAGTCTCTGTTTTAAATATCTGGACTCAGCTAAAATGTATAATGTTAAATGGATCCACAAGGGAAAAAGTTTGGAGACCAGTAGTAGTAGTTTTGGTGAAGTCATTTATCATCCAACAAATATGTTTGGCCTTTTTAAATCATACTAACAACAGAAACTATCCAAATGACCCTGATCATAAGTTTACATACCCTAGTTCTTCATCCTCTGTATTGGCTCCTTTAACATCAGTGACAGATGTTAGTGTTTTGTGGTAGTTGTGGATCAGACACTTTATTTTCTCAGATGCTACAGCTGCTCCTTCTTTTTGGCAAAACACCTTCAACTCCTTTCAGATTTTGGGTTTACTTGCATGAACTGCATGTTTGACACCCAGAGGTGGGAAGTACCAACGTATAAATACTTTGGTACTACACCTAAGTAGATTTATTTTAGGTATCTGTACTTCACTTGAGTTTTTATTTTCATGTCAACCTTTTATTTTTACTCCCTAGATTTCTGCTTAAATATCTGGACTTTATATTTCTTACATTCTCTGAATAAGTCCATGACTAAACACGTTGTCTGCACAGTAGCTCAATTTTAAGGGTTTTATTTTGGGATAAAACTCGCATCATCCATAAATCTGATGTTCTGTTCAATGATGTCTTTGTTCGGATAAAAACAGAGGTGAAGCTCACATAAAATTAAAACAAATGGGCTGTGGATGAACTATGGTGAAATTAGATGATCATTATGATTAAATGTCCTGCAAATTATTTTCATAAATTAATCTTTTTTTCTCTTCCTTGTTCCTTTTGTTTAATTTTAGACATTCATACCTGTGAAAATTCTTTGTTTTTGTTTTTGTTTTTTTTTACTTGTCAGGTACCCGACCCAATACAGGACTCTGGTCAGAACCATTACCTGTGGAATTAGAAAACAAACTTTTATGATTTTGCCTAATTAAATAAGCATAGTTTCATTCATAGCAAAAATGCAGTTGTACTTACTTCCTTTTACTTAAGTAAAGGACTTTAATCCATACTTCTACTTTTACAAGAGTATTTTTTATACTCACATTCTGTACTTAAGTACAGAATGTGAGTACTTCTGCCACCTCTGTTTGACCCCTCCCTTAACTGGCTCAATGATAATGAGGTCAGCAGACTGAGATGGACACTCCTTCACCTTCACTTTTTTCTGCTGTAGCCAATGACACGTCGACTTGTTTTGGGTCAGTGTCATGTTAGGACATTCAAGACCGTCCCAAGTGCACGACAGGGTATGTAAACTTATAAGCGCAACTGTATATTCTCAGTAGAATTTTAAGATAAATTTTATAATTATGGAAACAAATACACTTACGTCACTGTAAAGCAAGAGCAATGTCGCTTTATTGGTCTAGAGTTATTTATGCTGGATGGACAGCGAATGGGACATTCTTTGTGCGCACTGTTAACCATAGTTTCCACAGAACACACAAACTTAGCTGTAAATGAAATCTGTCACATTAGAACATAAACATTGGAATCAGTTTCTAAAATAGAGGAAAACAGGCTTACTCCATAATTTAATAATTTTCTCTGAAAAACTAAAAAGGTCTAAGGGTTAAAAATATTTTCTTAAAAAAACAAACAAAAAAGATTGAACAAAAAAAATCTAACAAACAAAAAGTAAGTCACAGATTCAGGTTTTGTTTGGTTGAGTGAACAAGAATTATCAGAGGCACTGGTTTAGGGTTGGGGGGGGTACGGGGGGTAGGGGGGGGGGGGGGGGGGGTAGGAGGAGGGGGAGTCATCCACAGGCTTTCATTTGAGTATGAGAAAAGAGAGGTTCCTCTTTCCAGACTTGGACAAAAGATGGACAGAGAACGGGCAGAGGTATGACACGGATGTTCACATTCAGAAAGAAAACGGCATCACACTTGCATCAGTAATTGGAGCGAAAGTAAAATAGCAGACGAAGGTCCAATTCTTCAGCTTAATCTTGTAGTGACAGGGTAAACAGCTCCATGGCTCCCTCTCCCTGCAGAGCGGGTAATTACAGTTAAACATCATGAGTGACAGGTGAGGTCAGATGGTTCCCGCAGAGGGCCCAACATAATAAACAGACAGGCATTAGGTATAAGAGATAATATACAGCTTCGGGCTTAGACAGAAATGGCACAGATGACAGTTAAAGAGACAGAGTATAAGGTATTTAGGACTTGGCTGGCTCTCTTCCTTCAACCAGCAAAGTGTCACAGTCTACATGTGCAATTTTTCAGCCGACTGCAGCTCCACCAAGAGCCGCAGATCACTCCCTCTGATCCCAAGTCAGTGTTGTTTAATCACACCCTCTGAGTGGGACATGAAACAGGTAGGCGCCAGGAGAAGGGGTGCATTCACAGGTCGCTAGGGTTGACGATGGTGAAGTCGGAGTCCTTGCTGTGGGTGGATCCCTCATCGGGACTGGAGGAGCCTGATGTGGTGCCAGCCATCAGGGGGTCGTGGAAGGTCCCCGCAGCGCCCTCGGGCTCCATTCTCACCAAGCCGCGACCTCGTCTGATAGGCGGAGTGCGATCGGATGCAGACCTCTCCCCTCCTCCCGCTAGGTCTCCATCCTGAGACACTAGGATGTAGTCGTCCCAGTTCTTACCCTCTGAACCCAGAGAAGACGCCACCTGCAAACACACAACGTTTAGTTAAAGGAGAGCTGGCGAAGTGCACACAACTACAGACAGGTGGAAGACTCCCGTAAATGGATTGTTCTTTACTGACGAACAAGTGCACTGTATAAATACGACATAAATGGGACGTCAGGATTGCCACTCTTTCCCTGAAATTAATTTCCAGGACTTTTCAGACACTACAGTGACAAGTTAACACACCATATAGTAATCCATTCTGTGGAAGTGTTGTTTTCTATAGTTGTAACGTGCATTTACCCAGATTGTTTCAATGTTTATTATTCAGACATTTGAAGTGCAGTTTATGGCTATAATCTATGCGATATGACTACTGTACTCACTCTAAAAATATGTGTATATTTTCAGTAAATCCCTGAAAACCATTTCCTTTCTCTCATCTCAGTTTAGGCACATACTGTAGGGTCACAAGGCAGGGGGAGGATAAATTATTTTCTAGGATAATCTGTTTCCAGGACACGCTACCCCTTTTTCATTTATCAATCATTTTCCTGGATGGAGCTTTTGGAAGACGCTTTTAGTGAACTGAAACTCAGGTCATACCGATACAGTTGCGCTCATACTTTTACATACCCTGACACATGGAATAGTCTTGAATGTTCCAACATGACAATGACCCAAAGTCAACCTGTCATTGGCTACAGCAGAAACAAGTGAAGGTGAACGAGTGTCCATCTCAGTTCCTTGACCTCAATATCATTGAACCTCTTTGTAAAGGTGTCAAACATGCAGTTCATGGAAAGAAAACCCAAAATCCTGAAGGAACTGAAGGTGTTTTTACCAAGAAGAATGAGCAGCTTTAGTATCTGAAAATATAAAGTGTCTGATCCACAACTACCACAAAACACTAACATCTGTCACTGATGTTAAAGGAGCCAAATACAGAGGATGAAGAAGTAATGTATGTAAACTTATGATCAGGGTCATTTGGATAGTGTCTGTTGTCAGTATGATTTAAAAAGAATAAATCCATTTATTCGATAATAAATGGATTAATAAAACCACTAGCCATGAATAAAAGATTGCTAACCCTTTAACCAATAATGAGTCAGCGATGACGTGTTTTGAAGGGATGGTTTAGTTTCAATATTCATGGATCTGATTTTTATGAAAATAAACAGGTGACAAAAACCAACTAATTTAGAAAAAAGTAAAAGCCAAAAGTAAAACTACTGGAACCAAATTACAATATTTATTTATACTTCATTTTAGTTTATTTGAACTAAGTTATTATTTTGTAAATATTTATTAGTTTTGTTAATTTTGTTCCTTATTTCTACATTGAATAGTTATTTTATTAATTTGTGGCTGGAACTGTTAGTCTCAGGAGTTAAAGAATCAGAAATTCTGCGAGGGTATGTGAATTTAAGAGCACAACTTTATAAAGGAATTTAACCGTATTTACAACACACACACACACACACACAGAGTGGCATCTTATACCTCCATTCCTACAATTTAATGCAAGTTGAGATTTTACTCCACAAACATTATAACAAATAGTGAAGAACAGAAATGTTGCTTAGGATAAATTATTTAAAATTTCAGTTTTATTTATCAGGGTATCTTGAGTAATCCCACCATAATATCTTTGTTAAGAAAACAATTTTTAAAAATTGTGTTTGGATTGTGATCAAATGCTAAGAGGCTATATGTACCATTTCTACATTCACATATAAATAAAAAACCTAAAAGTATAATTAGAGTATTTAGAATAAAGTGCTCTGACGTAATACCAAAGATGCCACTACATTAGGCTACATTCAGACGGCAGGTTTTAATGCAGGCAAAATCCTATTTTTTTTTGTATACTTGTTCATATTACAAAATAAATAAGACTTCTATCAAAATTCCGTCAGAACAGAATATGACCCTGAATATGTTTTTCGTGCTGCTCCTCCTGGGAAGCAGGATTGAAATGTTTGCTGCATTTCAATGACGTACAGATCAGATAAATGCAAACTGGCTGTTCAGACTGGAGTTGCATTACAAAATATCAAATGCATATTAGATTTAAGACCATGTATGAAAGTGGCCTGGGTCAGATTTATGCTGTTCAAACCATCATTAACAGATGGGATACAGGTCACATACTGTATGGATTACCTGTAGCCTGAAGGTAGCCTTAGATAGTAGATGTGTGAACTTCGACATGGGTGAGTTTGATTCTGAGACTTATAAAGGTATAAAGTTATTATGGGATATTATATTTGCTGAAATTACCAGTATTTCTCAGTCAGGATATCAACCAGAGTATCTGTTTAAAGAAGAAAACTATGATACCATAAACCTAACCAAAACAGGTGAAGAATAAGTGAGGAAAAAAAACAAACTTTCCCATAGTTTAGTATTTTTCAGACATTTGAGATGCCGTTGTGTCTTCAGACTTGTCAAACCTGGAACCCTGATATGAACTTGGTGCTGTGTGTGACTAACCCTGAAGCTCAGTGCTGTCACAACCAACAGCTCTCACACTTCTTAGAGCCTGTGACTAAGTGTAATGATTATGCAGTAATCACACTGTGCAGCACCAGACTGGTTTTGATTCACACTAAGCAGAACAGCTTTATCATCACGTGGTCTAATCCCCCCCCTCCCAAAAAAAAGAAAAAGAAATAAATAAAAATGTTGGGTTCAAACATTGGATCATTTTTTGGAAAGACGATGCCATTTGCTCACATGGAAATGATCAGATTTAAATACAGTGATTATGAAGGTCAACAGTCACAGAACAAACCCAAAGCCTAATCCCATCGGAAGTCAGTATTAAACTCTCGCTGGATTAAATGTAACAGTTGTTCCTCTGACTGCAGGGCTTTCACTCCTACACTCTGCAAATGGATTCATCGATTCTTATTAACCTGTTGCTCGGGTGGGGTCATCGCTTGCTCCTCTTCCTCTTTCTCATCTGTGCTCATGCTGCCGTCAAAGTCGGCCAGGCTGCGTTGGCTGTTGCTCTGTTGGTGGTCGCCGTGGTGATTGTTGGTGGTCAGAGCAGTTTCCGCTGCAGCTGCCGTGGAGGTGTAGTGATCATCAGCGATGGTGATCTCCTCGTTCTCCTCGGCCTCCAGTTGACTTTGGTTGAAGCGCAGCGCCCCTTTCAGGATGTCTTTGATCTGATCCGACAAAACACAAAAAGATGCACATCTAGATGGCCTTCTCACTACACATAAAGTTATGTTTGGTTTTTATATGTATGTTTCATGTTTTTTTGGAAATCTGTTTTAGTTCTAGGCACTAAAGAACAATTACTTTGCTAATTGTTTTGCATATTTGAAATGAACTGAGCTGAGCTAGTTATACATGTAGCATCACTCGGCTAAATAAATCTACTCGTAAATTTAGAGTAAAAAAAAATCTGACTAAATCAAAAGATATGTATATATATATATATATATATATATATATACATGAACAAATGGGCAGCAGTTGTTCTGGTAGTGACAAGCAGCAGAGCCAACCCATAATGATGGACAATGCTAAACAGCATTTTGGCCTCTGGATGCAAATATGTAAAAAAAGAAAAACCCCAAGAGGGGCGACCGACCGACAAGCACTTCTAGCTTAAAATATCACATTAATGTGAAACAAATGTGAGTTTGTACAAGCTTGTGACAAACACATTAAATGCATATTTGTTATTCCCTTCTTTCTTGAGTCTGTTTACTCATGCAAAAAGAAATGCAATTAATATATCTTAAAAATGTATGATATTTAATTAGAATTAATCAAAATGAATCCACAGCAACCCTGTCATTAATCTGTTTAAACATTTTAATCATTTGACATGACATATATTGTTATTCTAATATACATGGACTTCCCAGTTAAAAACTTGGATATAAAATACAATATTTAATCAAGAATCAATCAAACACTGGCCTGTGTTTTCTGGAAACACAGGCCACCAAATCCACTGGTGTAAATCTGAACACAGCCCCCTCTCAAGGATTGATGGCGGTCACTACACCTGTCTTAATTCCTTTTGGCAGCTTTGTGTTTTGATTGGTTTTCTTGTTTCAATGTGCACTACCTCTTATATTTGAATTTAATCGATGAGAAGTGCAATAAAAAACCTGAGTCTGTCATGTCCAGGTTTCTGTACCGTTCCTGAGGACTTCAGTCTATTATGCTGCATTACTTCAGTCATTTTTAACAGGCAAAGGACCAAGTCACTTATGACATTTCATTCTCCAACACTGGAAGTGAGGTTCACATCACAGGCATGAATGGACATTCTCATACATGACACTTACTTGTTTGAGTCCAGCCAGAGACACCAGGACTTCATCCTCTTTTTCCAAGTTTTCTTGTAGTATCACTTCTTGGATCTTACCTATGGAGACATAAAACTGGTATGAAGAATGTCTACAGATGCAAACTGAGTATTTGTTCTTAGAAGACTGAAAAAAAAAAAAATCAGCTGAATTTATAATTGGATGAATTTGGAAGCTGATGCTGTTATGGTGGTTTTTTTTTTCAAGTGAGCCTTAAATGTAAAACTGCAACAATTCTCATATGTTTTTTGGTAACAGTCTGATCCAATATCACTTCCACTCAACAACAGAAAAAGCCATAATACCTAATTTTCTTACAGGTTAGCATCAGTTACATCCTGAACCATAAACAGTATTTGTTGACGACCCATGTCATATTCATGTATGTATGTTTCATGTTTCCCTTGCTTCCCTCCTGTCTGCTGTGGCTGAGAAGTAAGTCCAGAAGTTTCTGGAACTTTGTATGGGTTTTCCCACAAATGTCCAAGACAGATGTCCAACACACATTAACTCACTAAACCTATTTTTACACAGAGATCCCAGAAAAAAGATGAGATACTGATCCCACCTTTTTTCACCCTCCTTGCGTTCTCTTTCTTTAAGCCCAAATGGTCAAGGCAGACATCCATCCTCCAGGATTCGGTGGTTACTCAAGGTTTCTACCTCTTAAAAGGTAGTTTATCTTTCCACTGTCACTGGGTGTTTGCTCCTTGAGGATTCTGTCTGTGAATTAGCTACACAGTCAAGTTTAGACCAGGTCTAAATGTCATGTGTCATGAGATAACTTTTGTTATGACGTGGTACTACATACATAAACTTTGATTGGCTGATCCTAAATACTGAGAAACATGACAATTATAATTACCATGTCAGATTTCAGTCAAATGCTGGTTTCCCATGTTTTCACATTATTCAGACCATTGCATTAAAAAGCATCAGCATGTGAACTAGTGTCTATTTGTGATCATGATGATGTGACTAGTGTCTGTGTCTATATCTGGTTGCTGGTGTGTCTTTCTGCTTTGTAGTGAAACTCACAGATGTGGGTGTTCATCATCTTGGCGCAGTATTTGCTCATTGCCTCCAGGTCATTGATTTGACCCTGTAAGAAAGATACCTGGGCTTCCAAATCCTCTTCCTGTGGAAAACATATACACACACAAAAAAAAAGGTCAGAGGGTGACAATGAATCCAAGAGGAACATGGGCAGGATTATTAACAGAGGGTGAGCAAAAGCCATGGAAGAGATATTAAAGCTTAGTGAGAGATGATGAGAGAGGCGCCTGTGGAGGAACGGCGATCCACTCACCATCTCTTTCTTGCCCATGGTTTTGCTGTGAGAACGTGAGCGAGTGATGTTGAAGAAAGATTCCTTCTTGGTAGCAGAGAGGGGCGGGGATGACGTGCTGACATCACTCCCTCGAGACGGCGGGAGGGGTGGGGATGCTGTGAACAGAGCTCGCCCCCCAGTGAGGCTTTCTATGCTGGGGGATGAGCTAACGGTCTGTGAGTTTTGGCCTGAGAAAGACAATTCACATAGAAATATTAGTATTTAAAAAGGGTTAAGAAAGTGCATAATCCTATACATGTTTACATATTGAAAAATAATCTGATAATGTAAGGTTAAATTCTACCATTTTAGAAAACATATAAAAAAAACAACTGCTAAATTGACAAATATGAAAAACATTTACAAGCTGATTGCTTACATTTGCATTTAAATGATGCATTAATAAAGCA
Organism: Siphamia tubifer; assembly: GCA_020466265.1. Lineage (NCBI taxonomy): Eukaryota > Metazoa > Chordata > Actinopteri > Kurtiformes > Apogonidae > Siphamia > Siphamia tubifer. The sequence continues at coordinate 19,188,902 of CM035793.1, read as the reverse complement.
TGTGCCAAAAGATAATTACTTTCACAAATTAAAATGCCATTTTATTTTTACTGATGACTTAAGAGAACTCTGAAATGAAATAGGAAAATACTTCAAAATTGTTGTCATTTTCAATAATGTGACAACATACTATTTTTTTTTTTATCTACTGCTTTCAGATTAGTTCCCAAATATAACTGGCCGTCTTTAATTAGCAGTAGGATCTCTGTGTGTTGAATCAATCAGACCTGTTGTCCTGTGATTGACAACCATTAATGCACCACTTAAATGTAAATCTAATCTAATAATTTTTTAACGGTGTCATTCACCATTAATTCACTAAATTTAAAAAAAAAAGTAGGTTTGTAATAATCCAATCATTTCAAGCTGCACAGAAAACAAGGACAATGCGTTTACTTGTGAAGGGCAATTAGCAGAAAAATGTGCAGGCACATGACATGCAACATGCTCGGGCCACTGTGGAATAAAAACAAATCACAAACAAGCTCACAAGCACATGCTCCAAACAAGGCTGATGTCACATGCCACAGCATACGTTTAATTGGGCTGATGTAGTTAGCTGTGATCTCCCTCTGCTGGTTTAACTTTAGTATAACAGCCTGTGGATACTAATCTATATTCAGTGTAATTTAAAGAATATTTAACACTAATCTGACTAAAGGCACCCACTGGATGAGTATAAGAAGTGGTGCACGTTGGCAACTGAAGGAAAAGCCTGAATGTCCAGATGTGTACATATGAGAAGAGCAGAACAGGGACAACGAATGGTAAGATACTGATACAGAACCATACGAGGGTCTGACCAGGGTAGTTTTGGTTTTTCCTAATGCTTCACCTTGGTGTCATACAGTCTATTCCTACATTGAACAGACACCCTGAACTGCTTTCCAGTCGGTATAGTAAGTCTGGGTCTGCCTCAGTTGTCCTTTCAGCTTGTATTAATGTGTGACTTTGTCCGTTTGGAAGTGGACCAGCTTGTTAAAAACACCAAACACACTTGCTGATTGAATGTGTACAACTATGGGATTTTTGCAAGTCAAATCCAGTGATTTATAGTACTGTTATACAAGCTTTGGCTCCAATAGAAGACAAGGGGACTGCACCCATCTGATTTAGATGGCATAAACACCTATTTTTCATGGAAAGCTCATGACCGAATGATCCCAAATGTTCAACTCTACATAAGATCAGATCACTGTGGAAATAGGGTGTCAAGACAATTTAGGACAGTCCCGAAATCTAAGCTGTTGCTCTGAATCCTGAACGCAGCCCTAAATATCCCAAAAATTACACTTGAACAGAATACTGTGTAGGTACTTTCTCATAAACATTAAAAAGTGTTGGTAGAGAGGTTGAGTTGACTGTATGCAACCCCTGATGGCTTCTAAGTGGATGCATGCAGCAGCAAAGTGAGTGTAAATTGCAGCAGTTGTGAGGGTGAGGACAGTGAATGTGCAGCACACCAGCCAGCAGTGTGGCATTCAGGACAAAAAAAAACCTAATGTCTGATGTTATATTACCAAAATCTATTTAATCATTTCATTTTCTTAGGTCTATTGAATGACCTATAATTTATTCATCATAATAATTTTGGTAAGGTTTGTTATTACCATTAAGATACAGACTGAAAGGTTTGATTTGCACCATTACATGAGTCATTGTTAGTTTTCACAATGATATTCTAACTTCATGATTTTTATATTGTTTTCTTGTGGCAGAAATGTTAATGAAAAACTTGATTGTTGAATAAAATTATGATTGTGACAGGTTTGAAAATTCCTATTTTATTATTGTCTACGTATCATCAATGAGTCAAGATTTCCAATGAGTATGACATTAATTTCTTGTCAGCAGCAGCAGCAGCAGTGGTTGTAGTCCATACTGAAAATATGTCCAAACTTCAAGCAGATTATCTAAAATGTTCAGTTGTTGCTTGAACGGGACATAACACAAACCTGGAAGGGGTGGAGACATTTGCATTTAAACAACCTGTCTGGTGTCATTACTCAAAAATAGGGTTGAAGATGGACTTGTGGAGTTCAATTAATGAAGAATTCAGACCCAAGTAGAGCATTTGCATTTTGTGTACACAAACAGGGAAATATTTTAAAATGCATAATTCCATTTTGAAAAGCACAATATCACTCCTTTAGGTGCAAAAATTATTTTTAATTGAACTTTTAGCTGATTTTTTTCTGGTTATGTGAATGTACAGCATTATATATATATATTAGTGTTAAAACTGTGGCATAGCAATACAACACAACAGGCAAACAGAATGAGTAAAAGCAGTAAAGATTATTTCAAAGCAGTAAATGATGCACAGAGGCACTGTCAGCTACAAACAGAGCCGTTTCTTGCCATAGGTGAGTTAGAAAAATGGTTAGGGTCCCCAAAGCTGCATGTACAGCCTCATCTGAGGAAAATTAAAATGTCATGTCTTTATCTGTAGCTATTTTATGTGTTTATTATTACATCCCTTATATACTTAAAAAATAAATGTAGGATAGAAAAAAAATAAACTGCAATGATAAGCTGCAGTTGTTTGTTCTGTGGCATTATTATGTCATGTTCGTGATGTAGTAGGATACCCAAAGGTATGATGAGAATGACTGACAGCTAGCCACCTACAATGTCTGTAAGTGAAAGTATTAAATTAAAAAAACAACAACTGCATAATGGCATCAAAAAGGAGTTATCTCAGCAGTTGTTGTATTTTCTTATTTAAAAGCATTTTTTTTAATAAACACTCAAAATCAATTTTATTTATTGACATTACTTTCCTTGTTTTATAGTTTTATTTTTTGTATCAGTTTAACTTATGACGTTCACATGACATCTAATAAATTGTGGCATCTTATTAAACCATCTAAAGCAGTGGTGTCGAACTCCAGTCATTGAGGGCCGGTGTCATACATGTTTTAGACATTACCCTCTTCCATCAGTCCTGGAAGCCATTACATCATTATCAGGCTTCTGAAGAGCATGATGATGAGCTGATCATTCATTTAACCAAGTGTGGTTGGAAGAGAGAAACATCTAAAACATGCAGGATACTGACCCTGGAGGACGAGAGTTTGACACCTGTGATCTAAAGGGTTTAGGAATCTCTTCATCATAGTCTAAGGGCTCCCAAACAGAGTCACGCTTAGAGTCTCCATGAAGCTACAAACAGCCATGCCTAAATGTAGAGTATTTTGTGTGTTTTGAGTTTCAAAAAACATGTTCCTGTGTTTAATGTCACTCCTATGATTGTGAAAAATAACAAGAGATATGAGTCTACACTGGCTTCATGATTCTTCTCGATTAAGATTCACATTTCGATGTATCCTCATTTGACTATGTAACTGTACATGGCTTCTTTTACATAAATATAGAAGTCAGGCGAATCTGACCTTACTTTTATTTAAAAAGCACTCCCAAAAATTACATTACAACAGTCTAAGATATAAGAAGCTGGATATTTCAAATGCAGCATCTGTGTGAAGTCCCATTATACATAACCTTTATAAAATGTGCACTAATAGTGTGAATATTCACTGCCCCCGCAATTATGGCCTCACAATTTGATGATGATGTATCAAGACATTTCTTCAATATATGTCAGAATAACAGATGGCCAAACAATGCGTTACAACTCACAATAGTTAAGACAAGCGATGGGAGCAGCACAAGCACAAATGAACGGGAGGTTTGTCACACAAGTGGTTGCCATGGTAGCAGTTACCTTGTGTGTCAGTATGAATCTGGGCTGGGGGAGAGACCTGAGACATTCCACCTGAACCTACATCTAACAAGACAGGAGAGTCAAAGCTGATGAGGCCACACCCACCCACAGCTGAGTTCGTCCATTCAAGTGTTAATCAGTGCATGCATCATGTTATCCAGTTACACAACTGCCAGCCAAAAGGCATAAATTAGTTGCAGTCAAATGAACAAACATCTGTCCTGACACACTCGTCTGTGTTTCCTGTGGCCGTGTGCTGCTGCTGCTCACCTTTGCCAAGCTGGACTGGCATACTCTCAGACTTCAGCAGGCGGTAGTGCTGGGTCTGGGCGTGGCTGTGGCTCTGCGGCGGGACGTGCCCCGATGGAGGTTCGGCCAACGGGTGGGGCATGGCAGCCACGGGGGCCGAGGCGGGGGAAGTGGATGAGGAAGATGAGGAAGAGGAGTGTACTTCAGCGTTGATTGGCGAGATACCTCCAGATCCTCCTGAAATGGCGGGGGAGATGAGTTTCCTCCCGAAGTTCAACAGACTGCTGGAGACTTTGTTGATGTTGAGTGGAGCTGTTTTAGAGGTGGAACCAGCCCTACAACGACAGAAGACAACTAAATAGAGTGAGTTAATTTGTTTATAAAAGTACATTAGTCTACAGCTGAATGATAAATGCATTATCTCTCCATCCTCTGTGGAGGCTGTATAATAATACTTCCAGAAGGTCCAATGAAGCTCAGTATCAGAGCGGTGCCCCCTGTTTTTCTTCCAAGTATACCTACTCCCTTTTTTTATATTTACACCATAAAAACCAGGTGTGACCTTAGCGGAAGTTCAAAAATAAATTATTCTCTCTATTTCAAGCGATTCACCATTTATATTTCTAAAATAAAAATCAGGTTTTCATTTCATGTAGAGGCTCATAAAACCTCATATTAAAGTTAATTGCCATAATATCAGAAACGGATATAAATGAAGAAAATGTGACAAAATGCATCATTAACTAAGCATAAATCAAGTGTCTCCATGCACAATTATTGATCCAACTCTATGAGTTTTACTGGTGAATCGGTGTTGCAGAAGATAATGATGTTTCCATGGTAACTATGGAGCTTCTGCACATCCAAATGGCTCATATTGGATGACCATGAAAAGACGACAAATTGTATTTTACACCAATTATTTACATGTATCGATAGGATTAATGGGATCATAAGTTATTAAACATTTTGTATTGGTAGATGATTTTGGTCTCCAGTGGATGTTTGGGTCTTTATAGGTTCATATCTTATATAGTTTTGTTGCTTTATTGCTTTTTTGTGGGGCCGAGCAAGACCTCCAATACAATCAATGTTACTGGGTCTTGTTTTGTGGAATACTGTTATTGTACTTCTCTCCCTCTTTCCTACAGCTCTCTACCTCTCACACACATTACATTAAAATAAATCTAAGTGAATTTCACAGGGTTTCACACCATGTTCTGTGGAATTACTATAGATAATTTAGAGTTTATTGAAGTATCACTATATAAAGGTTATGACAGTAAAAGAGCATTTCTTATCAAGATTATGATTGGTTTTCTTTTAGTCCTTCATAACATTTCTATATTAATGATGACAGCTACATCTTCATATGACATCAATTTATAAATTTCAGAACAGGTTAATATTTGACTTTTCAGTTGAGATGAAAAGCAATAATCTGTGTATTCTGCAAACTAAATAAAGTAAAAGTATAACCTTTTACTTAACAGTAACTATAATTAATTTGTAAGTTTAGTTCATAGAAATGTTATTCAGCAGTGATTTAGGTCAATCAGCCTTCAGCTTTGATCAACAGGTTGTATAAAACAGACATATCAGGCAAAATGTGCTTGGCAGGTCGAGCAACAACCAGGGTTGAAATGGGATTGAATCAGGTTTGAGCTCCTAAATAAAATAACAATGTGCATTTGAATGACTGTAGAATGTTCATTATGTCTTACTGTCAAGACATATTGTCATATTATCAATATTGACAGGGAGGTCACACCTCCGCAACATCATCAGCTGTTTTTAAAAGCATGTCACTGCAACATTCAGGTGACCCTCTGACCAAGTCGGAAGTAAGACGCCGAAACATGTCAGGGGAGAAATACCCACACACACGTCTGAGATAAAAGAAAAATACTAACTTAGTGCATTTGAATGGTTTTACTGTATATCCCTGATAATTAGTTTGTTGATCAGAAAATGACAAATACTATAATTAAAAAACTATGGGAATGGGAACAATGGGAAGAAATGAGAATCTTGTTCCATTGGAAGATTTTTTGTGTGCTTGAATGAACCCTCCTGTTGTCCTCATATTCTGTATACAACCCATGTCCTCTAGGTCAAAATAATCCATCTTCACTAAACACCAATATAAGCATCTTAATTATATTCGAATCACCAAATCTTATTTTGTTTAAAGAAACAACTTGCCATCCATCACAAATTGTGTGAATACCTGAGTTTTCCCACTTCACCTGGCAGGAAGACTAAAAAAAATAAATTATTCAAAACACTACTTGTTGCTATTTCAGGGTACTGTCATCTGCAGCACCTTTATAGCCTCTGAGAATCCACAAAGGGGGCAATATTGTTACATTTGAGTCAGAAAAAAATATTGAGATAAGATTTTCAAGATCCATTGTTTAAAATGAAGTTGTTATATCTCCCTGAAAAGTTACTCTTTAAGTGATGTCATATTTTACATGTGACAAGATATTTTGACTAGAAAAATACACTTGGTAAGATTTAGATTTTATTTTATCGTGTATTGTGTATATTTTACCGTGTCTTGTTCATCAGGTCAGCTCCCCTGGTTTTGTAGTAATCTAGGTTCTGCTGGAATTGGTAGTTGACAGGTCGAGGGTTATTCTTAAAGAAGAAAAAAAGAAAAATTACTACACACTGCTGATCCTCAGTGGCACACAAGTCAAAGGACAGTGTAAACATGTCAGCTTTAAAGGGATAGTTCGGTATTTTTCACATAAATCTCTAAGGCATCACCGTCTTTACACTGGTGCACCCACAGTGACTTACCTCAGACAGTGTCCTGTGAGCTGAGTTCTAATCTTGGTTTGGTCAAAGTGAAAGTAGTCCCGGCAGGTTTCCTGGGATCAACAAAGTAAAACGTGTTTCTTCTCAAAACAATATTTGTTTGAATGAGTGATTTATTTGCATAATAAAACTGGAACAAAAACACACACCTCATAACTGCTTGGAGCTACTTTCTCTCAATAGCGACCAATGCACGTTGTCACTGCTAACAGCTGTGGGCCTCAGCACACTACTTTCATCAGTTGTTCGGCAGTATTTGTGGCTGCTACATGCAGGTGCACAGGTGTTAGCAGTGACAATGTGCATTGATTGCTATTGAGAGAAAGTAGCTCCAAGCAGTTACGAGGTGTGAGTTTTTGTTCCGTGACAGTTTTATTATGCAAATAAATCACTCATTCAAACACATATTGTTTTGAGAAGAAACACGTTTTACTTTGTTGACTCCAGGAAACCTGCTGGGACTACATTTGCTTTGACCAAAACCAGACCAGAACTTGGCTCACAAGACACCGTAGGGGGTAAGTCACTGTGGGTGCACCAGAGTAAAGAGTAAACTCTGTGCCTCTGTATGTGTGTGTGTGTATGTATGGATGTTTGAGTCAGTCATTATGAACAACAAGCTGCTTTTTATGATGCTCCCCTTCCCCAGTGGATGTAACGGTGATGTGGACGTGGTGTGACATGGTTGATCACCTGGGGGTAACACTGTCATTTTACATTGCACTTTGCTGAGCTGCCATCCAAGGAAAGTAGTGGACAGGAGTGTGGTGAGCTGTGCTTTTAGTGCATGGGTCAGTGAAAATTACAGAGAACATAAGATTTGTTTGTTCTGGGACAGAAGAGTTAGCTCAGGTCAGAGAAGGTGCAGTGTTACCACCAATACAGAAAAAAGATAAAATGATGAATGTGAACTATGCAGGACTGTGTGTGACTTTTTTGGGCAAAAAAAATCCTTAATTATCATTTTGCATATAACTCAAGGTGGTCTATGAGACTTCTGTAATGACAGATCGATATATTAGGCCGATATTTATGTTTTGGTTTTTTTGTTTTTTTACTTAACATTGGTATCGGCCTGTTGTGTCGACCAATAAGCTCTTTTAACCTCGCTATGATTTACTGACAAAGTCCATGACTCTACTGTGTTCATGAAAATACTCTTACCTGTTCTACCTCACTTTGATATTTATATTAGAAATATTTATATTAGAAATATTAGAATATTCTTCAACAAATACCATCACTTTCACACATTTCACACATTCTGCGAAAATGTGAAGAATTTAAAAATCATATAAATTTTTTCTTTTTTAGTTTGACCTCCTGTTCCCAAAATGAAATTAAATCTATTCTGGGCTGCTAACAATATATAAACCCATAAAACAAAGAAAAATTCCAAGGCACTCTCTTAAAAGTGAAGGATAAAAAGCCTTTATTAAATTAAAATTAATAAATTAATTAATTAATTAAAATCTTTACTCCCTGATGAAGGCCATTTGTGCCGAAACGCGTTGGGGTTTTTAAATGTTTTTATATGATTTTATAGGTTTTTTTTAACCAAGCCAGTTTAAAGGCTTTTTATCCTTCACTTTTAAGAGAGTGCCTTGGAATTTTTCTTTGTTTTATGCTGTTCTCTCCTATCCAATAGAGCACCTCTAATTTTTATTACTTATTTTGAGTCCAGGTAGCGCTCCTTAAGCAAACTTTTTTTAATATATAAACACAATTTGACATGAATTCAACTAATACATTTGCTGGTAGAGTTTTAACAAACAAACTGACCCAAAAACAACACCCAGTGCCTCACCTGGGGGGTGGGGGTGAAATTAAAATGCTCATCCTTAATTTCCCCCCACAGTTGTGGGTTTAAGAATGAATCTTGGGGGGGTACAAACACTAATAACAGTTTTCACAATTTACACTGCAAGACATTTTGACTGAAATACTTAGCTGGGATGCATGTGGCTGGCCTCTGGATTCAGATAAATAGATTACTCATGTTCTACGTATATTTAAGTGCATTGGAATGATGAATTTTGCAACATTAATCATCAAATCATGGGAAATGTCTATCGGTTGTAGTAATTTCTCTTTTCAATGCATTTCTTTACATCTATGAAGGAATTAAGTGTTTTGTGTAAGTAAAATTGACTTCTGCAAAACCTATCTTGTCTCTACTAAGAACAAGGTCGCCTACTCTGTTGTAATCACTCCAAAAAGATAGAATACAAGTGCCTGAAAAATGTTCTTTTGCTGCTTTTATATTGTCAGGATCATAACTTGTGACTATCCATAAAAAAATCTTGAAACCACTTCAACTTCACGGTAACTGAAACTTTAATATGACTATACTGCGTGACTGTGTGACCAAAATTAGATCAAAGTGTAACAACTTTCTATCTTATGACAGGACTGTAGAGCCATTGTAAAAGAAATGTAGGACAGACAAAATTAAAACTGTAACACTAGTATTTTATTTTATTTATAATGGTTGCTTTATAATGTTTGGCTCTGTGTGTACTAGGATGTGTAAAATGTAGAGACCGTATTTCTCTACATGGGGTGAGTTAAAAGTTAACCTCTAAGACAGGGGTTCCTAACTTTTTTTTGGCTTGTGACTCTATTTTAACATCACACATTTCTGGCAACCTCAGACATTCAAAATGCAGACTTTTTATTTTTTGCTAAAATTAATGTCTCTGATCATGTCATAATTGGCTATACTATAATGCAAATTAGTGTTCATTTTGACATTTAGTGTACATAATGTATACTACTATGGACGGAGGCAGAAAAGCCAGGTGTAGATTACTACACAAACTAAAAATTTGATTTTCCTTGGTCAGGATATGTACAGTGAATCCAGCTTGTATTTACAAGGCTGACAATTAATACTGAACAAATAATAACTCAAACTATAAATTCTGAAAGTGCTGCAGCATCTGAAACTGACCACAGAGAACATTTGACACATAAACAGTACCACAGTGCTTCGGTTTCAGACTCGCAGTTTGTCATATCTTTTATGGTTTGTCTCTTTTAACTCACTATGTATGTTTTATAAGTCTGTGTTGTTTTTAAAACAGGAAACCCCCTTTGAATTCCGGTCGACTCCAAAGTAAAAAAACCCAAAACACTGCTCTAATATGTGTCAAACCTTCGCAATGCACATGATATGATCTTACTTTGGGATCTCTGAGGAAAAGAGACTTTTGCAGCAGAGAGTTGATGTCTCCTATTGGAGGGTAGTGCATGAGCAGGCCCAGACAGGTCTGGAAGTTACTTGCAATAACTGAAAGAGAAAGATGAACAAATGTAGTATTATTATAGGAAATTTATTTATTGTATGTTACAATGATACAGTATGTTAATGTTGCCTTTCTTATGGCCTTTGTTCATTATGTTTCACTGCAAATGAGTTTCACTTATTAATGATCCCTTAAGTATAAACAAAATTAACAATATTTTTCTCATCGCTATTCAATATTTGCATCTCAGACCTTCACTTTCCTTTCTAAACTATGCAGTACAGTGATGCTAAAAAGCACAAATTAATTATGTTGTTGTATTTATGTGGAATCTGTTTGTTGGCATCTGCTTTACTCCAGCAGGCATTAAGTATATCACTAAAAAAAAAACTTGAGCAGAAGTGATGTTAGCCAACATTACAGCTTAAATCTCCATCCAGCTTGTATTAATGACAGTAACAAGCCACAGCGTTCTATTTAAAGAAATATGACTCCATTTCATTAAACGTGGTTGAGTAAATCATGTTCTTCCAGTTACATGCATCCTGAAATTACACACTACAAAGATAAGGAATGACAATATCAGCCTTCAGTAGTAAATGAAGCATACGAGCATCTCGAATGTAGAGTAGCATTGCCACAAAGATGTAGTCCACCAGGTCAAGGGTGATACTGTCAGCAAACAAGGCATCCCACACAACCAGCAAGTCCTGAAGGGGAAACTCACGACCAAACAGCAGGCGGACCCACCGTCTGCGGGCCACACAACAAGTGGTAAATGGATTTCCACAGTGAAGAATGTTAAGAATAGAACTGGACAGAGTGACAGGGTAGATACTGACATGCCATAAATTTGTGGGGCGATTTCCAGGCGGTTAAGATGCATGTGCAATTCCACATCATGCTTCTTCACCAGCTGGTCCTGGATGCGGTTGACTTTGGTCACTATGGCAACAGATGGCCCCGAGTCTTGGGGCCGGGCAAATGGGATGCTGGTCAACATTTCTTCCTTACCCTAGAGAGGTGTGTGATTATGTCATTAGCATATCATTATATGACAGCAATTTGCAGAATCTGCTTTCAGATGGAAAACATTTACAGAAAAATATATTCTTTTTTGTTTTTAAAGGAGAAATCAAGATGTAGAAGGCTTATACACTCAATCTTTTAATTTCAAGCTAGAAATGGCACCTATAACATTTTGTCAGGCTGTTTAACCCCATCTTTACTGCTAAAGTGGAATTACAAAGCACAATTAATGTAATTAAAGGCTAATACAAAAGCAGTTTGATTTTTATAATTATGAGTTGACACTGACCCTGCGTATTTCCCTCTCAAAGCTGGAGAACCACGGCTCTGCTGTTTCCATCAGCTGGGAGAACATGGCACTGCAGACAAATTAAAAGAAATTATTTCCATTTGGAGTTGCACAATACAACAATAATCATGTGAGGGTGGAAATAATTTCATATTATACGATACCACTTCTATCACTGACCAACCAAAACAAATTACTTCTAATTAAAACACCCTCTTCACACTAATATAACTATTTTTCTGTCTATTTTCTATATTGGTTTTATCTTGAAATTTTTAGACACAAGTTGTGTTTTATCAAATAGCTCTATAATATAGGGGACAAAAATGATATAATTATAAAAATAAATACAGCTATAAATGTATAAATAAATACTTGAATAAATAAATAAATGCAGGAATTAATAAATAAATAATTCAATGGTTTTATTTTTATTACCATATTTTAATATTTTTTATTCATCTATTTTCACAACTATGCACGGTTTTTAAAATTTATATATTCATTTCTATACCGGCTCTACTAAAATTGACCTTTTTGTATTTTCATTAAGAAAAAGGACCTGGAATCTGGTACCCAGTATTAGTTTCATATAAAAATATGTAAATAAATAAAAACATAAATAAATCATGAAATTAAAACAGGCTATTTGAGGAAATAGACAGGCATTTCATTAATTATTTAGTCATTATGCGTTTATTTATTTAATAATTCATTAACCTATTTCTCATTTATTTTTTGTCCACCATACTGTTCACACTACAAGGCAAAAATTACAACAAATACTCAGTCTTTAAAGTATGAACACCATAGATATTATTAGAGCAGCAGAAGCACAGGCTTTAGGCTTTATAAAGTTGAATAGCAGTGGTGAGTTAAGTTACCTGTGTTGTTTGGATTGACAAACCATATTCTTGACATTATATAGATTTAAACACATGTTTTGTTCGTCCTGACAATCTATTGGAGGTTACAAACTGACTAGTACACCTGTTTTTAACAGTTCAGGTGCATGCTCATTACATAAAAAACTAATACGATTGCACAAATCGAGGTGTGATGCCATCATTTTCTAATCTCAAACTAGAATGTGTTTTTTTATTCTCCACACTGGTAAACATTTGTAGAAATATATTTACATGTGGCCAAGATGCCCCAACAGAGAAACAAAGCACATAATCAAAAGGACCTGCATTATCATGGTCAAAAGTCTATTTCTGTCTCATAAAAATAATTCTAAAAATATATGCTATATTCGCATATATACAGATATGTTTTTTTTTATTAATTATTAATGGCCTAGTCTTAAATTCAATTATTTCCAAGTACACAGCAATAAACTTGTTTAGTTTCCACAATCCAAATGAAAATGTTATTACTACTAGAATTATCCTTTTCTAAATGTACTCACTAGGCATCATGTTCAAGGTACACAGGGTTCAGCAAACACTTCATCTCGTCACTGTAAAAAAAAAAAAAAGAAAGAAAGAAAAGAGAGAAACAAAAGAATTTAGTGAATCCCTTCCCACCAAAAATAAAACCAAATATATTTCCCCTTTGCAGCATGGCACAATAGGATAGTAGGTCAGAAAATATAATTCAGGCCAAGGTTAAGTTTTAGTTAAGAGGTGAACTGACCTGGGACTGGCTGTCTCACTGGCATGTTGGAAGGCTTGATGGTCACAGTGCAAGACAAACACTATGGGAGCCAGCAACTCGTGCATCCCCTGCAGACAAAGAAGAAGTCACAAAGGTGTAGCAGGTTCCACATGTTAAAGAGCATTGGAAAGAAAATGCACAGCTCCTCTGTGGTCAGACTTTCTATAATGGTGATGCACGAGCTTTCTAATCCATAATGACAGGTTTAATTTAGATATTGTTAGCCACTGTACAGCCATGTGTCACTTTGAATTTGCAAAAAAGATGCTGCACTCGCCATCTATTCTTTTCCTGGCACCTGTTACAGACACCGATAATGATTAGGTTACAAAGGCTTTTTGTTCTTTTGTCTGAGCCACAGAAAATGTCCTTTACACAAACACAAACGTACAACTACGAACACAATGAACCTGTCACAAAACACACCCAGGGACCTTAAGGAAAATAAAAAGTCTAGACTTTCAGCTTTAGGCTCAGCAAAGCAGGACTATACATCAACTGTACCTGCTTATACAGTAACTGCTCATTTTCTCTCGCGTAACAGAAGAGGATGTCCGTCAACTTGGTCCTGACATCCTCATCCTGAAAGTAACGAATTTCTGGGAACCTAGGAAGAAAGACACAGTGGATATTTAATGCCAAAAGCGGGTTATTATTCATAGAATATGATAGTGCTACCCACGTTCTCAGTACGTCCTGTTTGATCATCCCCTTCAGCTCTTTATCTTGGAAGAACTTGTTCCACAGGCTCTGGACATGCATAGGGAAAACATGACAAAAATTAATCAGAGCTCCAGAGAAGTAGAGCAAACAACATGGGACTGTATTTCTGCAATGAAAAATTATGTAAAGGATGTATTCAGAGTAAATGAATCAAAGGAAACAACAATCAGTCACTGAAATGTTCTGAATTGGTTCCAAACTGTTTGACCGACTGGAGACAAACCTCTGACTTTATCCTTTTATCAATGCTGCTTGTGACTGAATAAGAATGTTGAGCTCCCGCATATACATTATTGGAAAGTTGCAGCCTTGACCTAGTCAAAAAAATGTCAACAGTGCTAACATCATTTAAATTTGCCAGTAATAACCTCTGGAATAGGCAGGGAAGCCATGTGTTATTTTTTTTGTCTGATTTTTACACATTTTCCTAAGAAACAGCTGAGGAAGAAAAACGGAATAATAAAAAAATTGGCAGAAATCAATAAAATATCAACTCCCATTCCTATATGACACCATACTTACAATTTACATGTAAATATATAAGAGATACAACAGATTTTCTCTCTCATGCCCACACATACTGACCCCTTCATCCTGGGACAATGGGTTGTTGACCACCAGGTCCTGCTGGCCTGCAGCTTTACGAGGGTTAGTGATGTGCTGTGGCAATATAACATCACAATGTCAACAAATTTCCAAATATCACAACAAAATAAATATGATATTGACTTCAGTTTTCTATTCAATGCTTGTAATAGTTGAAAGAACAGTTTCCTTAAAAGCAATAGCTATGAGTGACATCAATTCCATGATGCATCATCTCATATTAGAATAGAATAAAATAGAATTTATTGTGATTGCACGCAAGTTACAACGAAATTGAAAAGGTAATTGGTGTGTGTGTGTGCGTGTGTGTGTGTGTGTGTGTTTCAGGAAAAATGTAGACAGGACTGACTGCTTCAGCGTGGCTTACCAGTGTATTTTGGTCAAATAAGAGAATGGCAACAATGGAAATTTGTTAGGACTAATATTTTGGGAGATATTAGTAATTGTGGGAAACAATAACTTTACAATCATGTTGCAATGCCCAGAATCACATGAAATCTTTGGCGGTGACTGTTGGACAAATGCGGTACAGAAGGATGTGGCCCCTCAAGGTCAGGATGTGGATTTTAAAAACACCCCTCCTTTTCATATTTTAACCTCTGTATTGACATTGATGAAGTCCAGTATTTAGAACCCACACTGGTTATCATATGAACAGATGTGGCCGCATAGAGACACTCACCGTCTCTTTGATCTTCTCATACTGGGCTCGGAGCTCCTTCGTCTTGTTGATCCACTGACCCTTGTCCTCTGGAAGAGCCTCCAGGTACAACTGCACACACCCAGGACACAAGTTAGTGCTGGTTCAATGAGAACTCCTCTTTCAGATGTGACAAAAACACAAAGAATTTACATTTTTTAAAGTATTTTAGCTCCAGACTGCCTTCACCTTCACGAAAAGGCAAAGCTGCCAACCTGCCAGAGCTACAGCGTATGAATTTGTGGAAATTGCCAAAGCCACTTTAATCAAACTGGATAGAATTGCTTGATCCATTTGGCAGTTACCTTCCAGCACACACTCCGAAAGCGGCTGCTCCTCAGTCGGCCGTTGATGCCTGCCTGCCGGATCCTGGCCAGGTAATTACTGTTGAGGAACAAGTCGTCCCATTCTTTCCTGCGTGGGGGAGAGGAGGTAGGAGACAGGGAGATTTATGAGCGTCTCAACCTAAATTGGGCACAGTATTCCATCTAATGTGTCAGACAGCAGTACACCTAGTGGCTGAAGCAGCAACTTGGGCCAGGAGTTTATGGTGCACTCACACACAAACTACTGGAAACACTCACCTGTATGAGAGGAAGGTTGACTGAGACTGTGAGTAAGTGCTGCTGTCAAGAGAGCCTCCTGTTAAAATACAAAATCAGGATTACAAGCTGAGCCACAAGGGGGAGATATGAGCAACGGTATATAAAAACAGAAATCAGTAGGATTCAAAAGCTTTTGAACAGATATAAATGAATCCCTTTAAATGATTATGAGGAACATGTTGGCTTATAGCTTGACTTTTTTTTTGTTATTTTAGACACCTGCTTTTATGTGTATGCAGGAATACAGATGGGCCAGAGCAGGCAGACTGACAGCACAATGCAAAGAACCATATTTCTTTGTGGCTTTATTGGCTGTAATAAAGTCTAATTTGGCCTGCAGGTGAACATGAATTCAAGTCAGAGAGCTGTCTATCAACATTAGTTACAGGAGTGGATCATTCCACAGAGACACTAAGCATGAATATTCATCAGTTCCACAACATGCCAACCCCCGACATTTTCTCTCACTGACATGCACACAAACAGAAAGACACAAAAACATTCTCGGCCTAGGGGCACCGCCAGCTACGTGTATGACTCACACCTCACATTCACTTCCAAATTTCTCCTTCGTTTTATTTGTAGAACTTGTATCTAGTAATTCAAATAATTAGAACTATGTCTCTATTCTATGACCCTTCACAGGTCAGAGCTAATATGTCAAGTCCAGTTCAATGTATAGGCAGGTCAAGTCAAATAAGAGCAGAACCTCTGGTATGTTATGGTAGAAATACAGAAACATAACAAGCAGTATCTGTGGGAGGGAGACTGACGTACTGCTGCGGTTCTTGTTAAAATTGTGGAGAGGGTCATAGCCTGTCTCCTGTTGCTCGTCTGTCTGGAGCGGGTGGCGGGTCTCGAAATTGGGGTGCTGCATGACCGCAACCCAACCAGACCTGCAACAAGTCAGACAAAGCAAAGACAAAAAAACTGTTAAGTCACACAACACAACCAGTAGGACTCCCTATAATACTATTTTTGAGCATTGTCTATGCCAGTGATGCGTGGGCTGACCCGAAGTGAGCAGGTGCCCGCGGACACCCCCAGTTGCAGGTCATTGAGAAATACTTGTAATGATATTCGGGGTGCGGTCAGTTGGGTCGTTTGAGATAAACATTAAAATAACCTGTTAAATACACTTTATTAACTGAATTTCCATGAAGACGTACAACATCAGAAGTAGCCTAAGGTATGGAGGGAGCAAGAGTGGGGAGAGTGGAAGCTCCGGAAACATACAAACAAAAAAAGTAAGGTTTGGGACACATTGGCTGAGGTTTTTAAACATGATGACCAACTCCTCAGTGTTTTCATTTCCATGGAAACTGGGTTCAAATGGCTCTTTGTGTGTCACAGGTTGCCGTGGAAAGTGGGTTGAATTGGCTCTTTGGGTGTTACAGGTGGTTGATAACTTATTACCTTACAAGCATATTAATAACATATTAACTTGCAAGCAATGACATGGAATTTTACCACAGAAATAAATGCAGGTATGTAAGTAAGGTCATTTGATGTTCATAAAGACCATTGACTACTTTTTAAAAATGCGAGTCCAGAAGTGGGTTGGGTCCATCCTTTTGAAATATATTTCTTGCTGTCTGAGTTTCGGGCAGGCTAGTTAATAAAACGGTCGGTTGCGGGTCGTTTATACATCGACACGCATATTACTGGTCGACACCCAGGTTTAAAACATTTTCAGTCCAGGTAGAAATGCTTGTCACAAAGTAATACTTTTAATGAAAAGAAGCTTACACTAAAGACTACTGTTTAAATGTCAACAACACAAAAAAAAATAAACCCACTGAACTCTAGTTTTCTGTTTCAGTACCCTGGAATTTTCCAGTTGAGGGTACGTTTACAATACAATACTTTTACAACTTCACAGTTGAAGTTGTCTGTAACAGAGTTTCAATTAAAAAAAAAAATCTACACAATGCTCTGATGTTGATGGGATTTACACCTTAGATATTCAAATTTTGTTTTAAATATCAATAGTACTAATACTAGCAAACCTGTCAGTCTCACAAAATTCAAGTTCAGTACTAGTGTTGTGTGGTTTCAATGACTTAGACTGTGATCCATGTACATATTTATATTACCTCCAGGCTGTCCTTTTATTCAGATTTTTCTCTATATTCTTATTTATATTTTACTTACTTTATACTTTACTTATTTCTTATTCTAGTCTATCTTATCTCGTATATTTTTGTATAATGTTATATTCGTATAGTTGCATATTTGTGTATATTTTGTATTTATTTATTTGTGTAGGTATATTTCGCTCTCTCCCTTATTGTTTGGAACATAAAATTAACCTATACGCAGATGACATTTTACTTTATCTACAAGAACCTAAAACTTCAGTAAAGGAAGTATTTAAACTCATCACAACCTTCTCGCGTCTTTCATATATCATATATATATACACACACACATATATATATATATATATATATATATATATATATATATATATATATATAGATATAGATATAGATAGTAAGGATGCAAAGGTACTCTGGAAAACTGTGTACCATTCATGGACCACAGGATTTTGGTGTTACAATTGAAACTCCTGCCCTTTAAGTGAAGAGACAGTAGACAGAGACAAAAATGTCTGCCTGTGACGCTGTATTCACATATTTTAGCCCCACAACCTGACCTGTAATTAAGCACATTGTCTACATAATCACACATTTAAGGGCTTTATTTTTGACTAAGACACACACCATCAATAAATCTCTAGTATGTGCTGTTCAATGTCATCTGTAGCTGGATATAAACATAGGTGAAACACACTTCACAATAAAACAAACCGGCTGTGGATCAACCACAGTGAAATAAGATGATCATCATCATTAAATGTCAATGACAATTATTTTCACCCACGAATCTTCTTATACCTTCTCACTTCCCTGTCTGCTACCCACCCACATTTGGTTGAATTCTAGCCATGCCCATACCTTCAAAAATTTATTTAACCCAGAGCACCAAGCCCAGTCCACCCGACCTGATGCTGAACTGACACGCGTACAACACTGTGACATGGTTTACAACAAAATGTGTACAATATAGAATAGTGATATTTTTATACCACTGTTTCTTTTATATTTCTATGCAGATCAGGAATATATTCTTTAAAAAATACTCCCTTTGGACCTTGTGTGTGCAGATGTGTGTTTTATACGACTGTATACAAGTAGTCAAAGAAAGAGTTTCATTGTTCATTATTACAAATGTTACTTTATTCAGTACAGTGATACAAGTTGTTCCTATTGTTAAATTCAGGTTTTACTGACAAGCAAATTAAAAAAAGGAATTTTTGGGAGAAAGACATGGTTTTCTTTAAGTACACAACCAAACCAAAGAACTGAGCTATGGACCGAACCATGGGCTACTGGTTTCATTGCCACCCCTAATAGATAATCTTCCTCCTCAGCCAACCTTTACATTCCCTGTTCACTAGTTTATTACAGAGACATGGGCTATAGTATTATTGTCTCTGTCACAAGTTGCTAGGCTAGCTGCTTTATTACAGTCTGTCTAGTGATATTTTAGCATCTGTGTGCAATTAACTGTTTGGGTTTAGTTTGAATTAACCTGCAGCGTTTGTACAACATTGTTCACTGTTGAAGGAATAATGAAGAATTTTTGTGGTTCTATCAGCTACATGCTTTGATGTGCAGTGATTCTAGTTTATAAAGATATTTTAGAATTATGCTCGTGTAAAAAGATTGACTGATTAGAAAACAGGGCAAAAATGGAACACCGCTATCGTAATAATTAATGACATGAATGTGTTTGATTATTTAATCTAAACAGTGTCACAATATTACAATTATTTCAGTACAAAATGAGTTTCTAGTCAGATAATAACCTATATAAAAGCCATCACACACAGCCTACAGCTCCAGAAACTACAGAAAAATACATGAAAACATAGTTTGGTTGAACTTGCCGGTATTTTAAGAGATATTGTGAGTTTTCAGATAATGATTTGATCTCAAAAGAACATCATATGATTTTTTTGGCCATGTCATTACTTGGAAGTCAGGCCTACTCATGTTGTTGTTGTTGTATAACTTCAGAACCTCCTAACACTTTTCTTTCAAACCACCTCACAAATCCTGATAAGAGACATTCGATCACAGAACTCTGACCTCCCAGCAGAAGGACTGAGGCAAAAACTTGATCTACTGCAATCGGTAAACTGCTGAGCTGCAAAATGTACAACAATACTCAGCCTTGAACTGGTTCATCTGTTTACTTACTGTCACAGCCTTGTGATTCTTCTCAGCCAAGACTCAGAAGAAAGGGATGTTTCTGTAGGAAAAAGAACAAGCGTAAATCAAACTTAACACTTTCAACACAAGGGGAAATAATTGGCTCTTAAATGACTCGAGCAGAATCACTTTCATAAACAACATGTGTACAGCTAATGGAAATAAAGCAAAGAACAAAGACAACCAGATTAATAATTATGAGGAATAAATATGTATGAATATCAGAGCAGTGTAGCAGTAACTTCTCATTCTGCTCCCACTGTTATGATCACAAACAGGGATTACAGTTTCTCCTTTTGCTTTTGACACAATTTTACTGCAAGAAATAAAACTCTAACACTGATTACAGCTAGTGAAGAATGGCTTAGATTAACCAGAAGCACTTGCTGCCTGATGCCTTGCCATGCTCACTGTGATATATTAAACATAACCAGTTATGCTAATTAGGTCATTAAAGCTGGCAAATTATTGCATTAATTAAATATTTTGACATCAACAGACTGGCCTGCGTATAAGATGGAGCCTGTATTAATTGTGTTTCTGAAGTTATTAGGGAACCATTATAGTTTCAAGAAAATGTGTTCCTCATAATGCAAATATATGTATGCTCACATGGTGCTTCACAATGTAATGAGATGATCATCTCTGCGGGGGGAAGTGTGATGTGACTAGGTTTCTGTTTACAGTAATAAGTGTCTGAACTCTGATCATTTCCTGCATGCAACAGAATTGAGGCAAATAGAAAAAAAAAAACATAATTGTGAAAAGTCCTGCAAGCATTCAAAGCAGCATTTCTGGAGAATAAAGCTCATGTATAGATTTTACAGCTTTGTTATTGTTAATCTGCCTATGACTTTTAAGAGCTGAACATGTCTAGGAAGAGGTAAAGAGTGCAGCTCCAAAGTGGAATGAAGCAGGTCAAAAGTGTAATACCACTGAAAGCCACTAGATGTGAGTCCTAAAAAGGCCCTGGTCCTGGTATAGTGGACATAGCAAACATAACATTATCCACTGGTTTTCTTAACTGCCATTTTCAAGGTAGTGGTTTGTGATTTGGACATCACCACAGTGACTTTTTGGAGCTACGTAGAAGTGACCATATTTGGACAAAATGGACTACTACTGGAAGCCACAGGGTCTGAGTTGAAATAGTGTAGGACTGGTTTAATGATTCATGAAAACAGTAAACTTTATCAAATATTGTGCAACAAGGTCATTTTACAATCATGACACTTGAAACAGTACATAAGTACAGTGAAACCATCTGTCAGGGGGAAAAAAACCAAACTAAACCAAACCTCAAAACTAGACAGTTGAGTTAGCGATTATAAAGATCCATCTATCTTTAGATCCTGCAGTCTCTGGTCCTCTTCTGCCCACTTCCTCGCCCTGCCGCCCAAAACCAAGCACTGAACCTGTGGGGACAGAGCCTTTTCTGTAGCCACAACCACCCATCACTGCTCCGACCTCAACACTTTTAAACTTATTTAAGATTGCGTTTAATGTTCGATTACTTTTAACAAGTGTTAACTGGTCGTCTATCTGTAGTGTACTGACTTTATTATTGACTGATCATTATGCTGATAAATTGTTTTGATTATTGGATGTGTATGACACCTCTGTCTAACTTTCAGATTTTCTGTTAACAGTCATCAAATGAGTTTGCTGTTGAAACGTTTTCTATCATTAGGTTAGCATTTAACATCAGGTCATGTATAATCAATCTTGTTTATTTTTTCAATTTTTGCCTAATTTGTCTTGAACCTGTCTGTATTTTATTGGTTTAAAGATTAAACCTAGATGCTCTAGGCTTTTTTTGTTTTGTTTATTACGTCTATTGTAAAAATTGGCGATCAAAAAGAACAAAAAATAAAAATAACGATAACATTAGGTAATGTATCAGATATTACATTTCACTGCAGCTGCTAAACCATTTAATCTGAATTACAGTCTGACCAGTACTGAATTTTGGGGGCTGATGCCTATACCAATATTGAAGGGTAAAAAAAGCTGATATCCTATATAACAACCAATAAACAATAATAATAAACCAACTGATATATGACATAAGAACATTTATCTACACAGGATAAAATGATCTTATATTAGGTCATTATGGACATCTTAACAGTTGTATAAACCTTTGTTTATGTCACAAAGATAATTGTAGCTGTTATTGTTAAAGATGACTTGTGTGAAGATGGATTTGGCCGAGTGCGTGAGGAAGTGGAAGAATGTGCGAAACAATTTTGTTCGACAACAAAAGGGCCTGATGTAAAAAGGAGCGGGGATCCAGGTGCGACATCGTAGCAAGTTTGTGAGAGTGCCCCCTGCGTTGTGGCGGTGAATAGCGCACACCATGTACCCTTCAAGGTCTTTACTCTGCGGGTAGCAGAAACTTAGCAGCAAAAAAGCTAATAAACTGGCTACGTATTGGCTGATATCGATTAACCAGACTCTATAATCAGCCCAATTAATCGGCCAATACTAATCTGAATACAGTCACCTCTACTTCTAAAAAGTCAACAAGGAGACAAACAAAATACAAACCTCTGGATTGAAAATGACTTTCCAATAACCCCTGAGAGAGATTCAGACAACAGTCAAATTAATTTACAGTCTATGATTAACAGTCCAAAAAACTAAGACATTTCACTTTCATTCATTAACGGGTAGAAAAAAATGGGACAAATTATTTTGGATGTTGACACTAGAAAATGCTTGCCTTTATAAAAAAAAAAACCAATGCCGATTACAAAATACTTCTTTTTGTCAGTAATCCCAGTCACATACTCCTATAGCTGACCACAAAAAAAATCAATAATTAAATCATTAAATATATTGTAAAACGCCAGCAAATACATTGAGAAGTTTTCACTTGATAAACACTGAACTCTCCACTTTCTGCCAAACAGTTCTGGGAAAAGTTTTTCTGTCACAATCTAGGTTAACCAATTCTGCCTCCATTCTTTATCCGGCTTGAGATTAGTCCATGTTTATGAATATGGTTAGCCTAATACACAAGCCTAAAGAAAAGCACGTTTCCACTGAGTATTATGTTGCCTTTTGCTTTATTAATTGTGGAAATAACACAACAAAGGCATCTCTTAAACCTATTAACCGTGTGAATGGAATACCGCTCGATAAATCAGTTGCGTATGCCATTAAAATAGAAATAATTTTATATGCATAATGTATGTGCCTGTTTTCTTAGGAAACATCTGTTCTCCTCGAAGACTAATGCTCTCCTTAAGTCAGAGAAATTTTTCTCCCTTCTCTCGTAAAAAGAACATTATCCCATTAAATAATCGGAACTAATCCACAACTATAGGAAGCAGAGAGGAATGTTGGGAGGAAGTATTGCCATTAATAGACTGTTGTCTTGCTTTAAAAGGTCACCGTGAAAAATTTATACAGATCTCTTGAGCAATTAAACGTAACACAAGTAAGTTCTGACAGAATATTCATTCATAATCAGCAATGTGTTAAAAGATATTTCCCACTGGCCCGCGAACTCATCTAGTGCTTCGTCAACTCTTTCCAATAATAAAGTAATTCTCAACTTTAAAAAAGGCCTTCACAGATTTCATTGCTACTTATGCTTTGAGGAAGCATGTCTTCGGTGTATGTATGTGTGTGTGTGTGTGTGTGTGTGTGTGTATGTGTGTGTGTGTGTGTGTGTGTGTGTGTGTATATGCGTGTGTGTGTGTGCATGTGTGTGTGTGTATGTATGTGTGTATGTGTGTGTGTGTGTGTGTGTGTGTGTGTGTGTGTGTGCATGTGTGTGAGAGAGTAAAAGACTCAAGGCCTCACTGTGTTAGCACAATTTTGCCCTGAAGCGAGTCTTCTCTTGGCCCTCTGCTTCCTTCATTACTGCATCCCAGAGTGAAAACG
The DNA here is from genome assembly GCA_020466265.1 of Siphamia tubifer. Taxonomy (NCBI): domain Eukaryota; kingdom Metazoa; phylum Chordata; class Actinopteri; order Kurtiformes; family Apogonidae; genus Siphamia; species Siphamia tubifer. The sequence continues at coordinate 19,165,067 of CM035793.1, read as the reverse complement.
ACATCCTAACTTTACTACACAATAATCAACGCAAATTAGCTTCTGCATAATTTAATCCTCAGCACCTGGAGACACCTCAATTATTCAAAACACGAATCTTTCATGAAATAATCAAATCAATACATAATGAAATGCATAAATAAATCAGCAGACAAATAACACCGCGTCCATCTGTTCTGAGGTAGAAGATCTGTTCCTGGGATTTACATCAGGAAGCTAAATCCAAACTGTAGCTGTTCCATTAGATTGTTGCCAACGTTATGTCTTTTTGACCAATTACTTTTTCCATTTCAAAATGATCGCCTCAAGCAACTGTTCAAGCAACTATTGTAGATGTCTGGATTGTGTAAAGAACAGAGTCAGCGAGCCCCGTTTCCTGCATCTTCCCTTAAACAATCCTCATTGACATGTGCTTTGCCTTTCACTTCCCTACACACACACGCAACTGCAAATCTGACTGAACATAAACACACAACCTTTTCCTGTGAAATAAAAAAGTACTTTATTAAATTTTTAGAGAATATTTAAGTTGTGCATCACTGTTGACCTATAAATCACAGTTTTGTTAATGTTGCATGGTTTTCTTGTACCCACCCCCTGTTTTTCACATTTTATTTAAATATAGCTTTTTCATGTATTTCCTAATGACCTGAATGAGGGCCAAATATGCTTGTCTATATTTAGAGTGAATTAAAGTTGCTCTATATGCTGAAGTTCTTGACCTGAATAAGAACACGATCGTAAAAAAAACAAAATCATCATCAGAAGTCTCAAACATGCGGTCAAAGCGAAAGTAGTCCAGGCAGATTTCCTGGGGCCACGAAAATGAAGCATGTTTCTTCTCAAAACAGTATGTTTGAATGAGTGATTTGCATAACAAAAAATAACAAAAGAAAAACTCAAAACGGAACAAAAACTCACACCTCATAATTGCTTGGAGCTACTTTCTCTCAATAGCGATCAATGTGTGCTGTCACTGCTAACAGCTGTGCACCACAGCAAACTACTTTCATCAGTTGTTTGGCAGTGTTTGCGGCTGCTAAGTGCAGGTGCACAGGTGTTAGCAGTGACAATGCACATTGATCACTATTGAGAGAAAGTAGCTCCAAGCAATTACGAGGTGTAAGTTTTTATTCCGGTTTTGTTATGCAAATAAATCACTCATTCAAACACATTTTGTTTTGAGAAGACACACATTTAATTTTCGTGACCCAAGGAACCCTGCCGGGACTACTTTCACTTTGACCAAAACCTGACCAGAACTCGACTCACGGGACACTGTCGGGGGTAAGTCACTGAGGGTCCACCAGAGTAAAGATGCTGATTCTATACAAATTAATGTGAAAAATAGTGAACTGTCCCTTTAACCAAGCTCCACCAAGTATTAATATGCCACTAACAGTAATTTATGCTAACATATAGATGTTTCTGCATGTCAAACAGGCTTGATTGATTTAGAATTGGTTGTAGAATGAAATATCACAAAAATACAAAGAGCCATATGAAATAAAATTCTATCATGATAATTTGTTAATGTCAGACAATCAAGGGCACAGACAGAATTTTAGAAGCCTTCACCCCCCCCCATTATCAGGTTGTGCAGAGTTTGGTGAAAGGCTGATCATTTGAATCGAGTGTGTTGGAAAAGGGATCTATCTAAAACAGGTCTGTCAAACTCAGTTTAGTTCAGGGGCCACATTCAGCCTAATATGATAGAAAATGGGCCCAACCAGTAGAGTAATATAAATAACAGAATAAAAACTTGTAAATAATGTCAATACCAAACTTTCCTCCATGTTTTTGAATGAAAAAAGTAAAAATTCACAAAGAAAATGTTTACATTTAAGAGAGCATAACATGAACAAATATAAATGACCTGGCAATTCTGAATTTATCATTTACAAATGATACATTCATTTATCAGCTGTTGTAACTACAGAATTGTAACAAACTTTTGTAGTTACAACAACAAAAAGTAAAGTGCAAATATGAAATGTCAGAGAACCTGAGCATATTTGCATATATATATACAGTATTTACATTGCATTTCATAATGATTATAAGTGTATATTTGAAGTTACTGAGCACTACAGTATTATACACACAACATTTAGGAACAGACAGACTATTGTTACAATTCCAGATACTTTTCTTAAGACAGTTAATTATACACATTTTAGTAAAAGGCTAGTCTGTGAAAATGTTTTTAACTGTACTGTGTTTTGCATCAAAAATAGGGAAAGATAGATTGAATTGACCTAAAATGATTTTAACTTCCTTGATTGTTAATATCTTTTGTGTAATTTTTCACAAATTCAGCATGGGTCAGACTGGACCCTTTGGTGGGCCAGTTTTGGGACATGGGCCACATGTTCAACACCTATGATGTAAAAGACGCAGGGTAGTGACCAAGGGAGGACTAGATCTGGACCCTCCTGAACTAAGGAGTGAAAGCACAGAACAGGAAGAACAGGTGAGAGAATGAGAAGGACATGAACAAACACATAAAACTAACACAGGAAAACGGCCAAATAGATGGAAATTACGGAACAGAAACAGGAAGAACTACCTGAACCAGTACAAGGCTGAGGGTCCTGGACCTGCAGGAGGACACAGAGCCGCTGTCTGCAGCTACTTCAGGCTACATTGATACTGTACATAACACTAGTGTTTCGCTTCAGGGTAGTGTGCACATTTATCCTTTGCTATGCATTTGCAAAGTGGGTCCCCCCATAAGATCGTGAGGGTGCCTGTTCTGCGAGTAGGGAGGATCAGTCCTGATCAGTGAGAAATGGCATGTGTGACGAGTGAGTGTGAAGTCCTTGAAATGTGAGTCTCACACTGAAAGTATTGGTAACCATAGTGACAACTCCAGCACAAGATGCTACGCTATAATCGTAAAAATATTTTGCCAATGACTTTTGCCTTATGCAAAGACCGCAGATGGAGTGTTTTTTGTCCGTAAAGTGTGTGTGTGTGTGTGTGTGTGTGGAGGGGGGGATGTCACTTGTTATTCTCAGCCCACACATTAGGGTGTGTTGCATTTGCACTTAAACCTGTGCTGTGCGCATCAAACTAGCTTAATGTGGCTCTAGTAGGATCAATTTGGTGCAGCACTACTTAATTATGATAGGCTGTTCATATGTCTGTCAAAACATGTAGTTCTATCAAAATTGTTTGGAGCTTGTCTCATATTTAAGTTATATTGTGATACGTATTGTTATTGTTTTATTGTGCAGCCCTACATTATTAGACTTATAGTAGATTGGAGGCATAGAAATGACAAAACAGACAATATAATCATTAGTTCTAATAATGTGAAAGACAGTTAACCCTCCTGTAAGGTCAATATGACCTGCCACAGTTTAAAAAAAAAAAATTAAAACAAATAAAAAAAATCTCTGAAACTTTTTCAACCTGAACTTTGATGATTTCTCCTACATTTACCCCAACATTTGAAAAAGTGAATTATTGCCTTTATGCACATTTTCATGTAAGCTGTACAAAAAAGGTATAAAGATCATCTTTGGGTCTTAATGACCTAGGATTAGTTACACACCACAGAATGTGACAATATTTTAGTTCTGCACTGCCTTTAATCTGACTCAAATGTAACAATATTGTTCCTTTGTGAATTTTCAGAAGCTATAAATGTAGTGCCGATGACAGTACTCTGAAATAGCAACATGTGGTGTCTTGAATAAATGGAGTCTTTCTGCCAGGTGAAGTGGGGAAACCCAGGTATTCACACAATTTGTGGTGAATGTCAAGTTGTTTCTTAAAGCAAAATAAGATTTGGTGATTCAAATATGATTAAGATGCTTATATTGGGGGTTTAGTGAAGACTGGTCATTTTGATCTAGAGGACATGGGGGGTATACTGAATATGAGGACAACAGGAGGGTTAATCACATTTCAATATTATGAGAGCTCTAACTGAAATATAACCAATACCAAGAATACGTTTATTTCCATAGAGCAGGGGTCACCAGTTGTGGTCCTCAATGCCCGGTACCCTGCGTGCTTTAGATGTTTCTCCATTTCTAACACACTTTACAACCGTTCACAGGCTTCTGCAGAGCTGGATGATAGGTTTATGATGTGAATCAGGTGTGTTGGAAAATAAATACATCTAAAACATGTGTGATACCAGACCTTGATGACCAGAGTTGGTGACCCCTGCCATAAAACATACCCTCACACTCAGCATGTGAATATTTGGCCAGTCAGTAGAAGCCCCCTGTGGTGGTCTGCTTGGTGCCAATGTGGTGGAAACTGTAAGGTTAGCAAGTACGGCAGGTGGTGAAAAAGAGAAAAGCAAAGAAGAATGTGTTATGATAAGAATCTGTCATTTCTAAGTATTTTGGATTGTGGACAGACAGACACAGATAAAAATGCTTAACAGTTGTGGATTTATCACAAATCATATTAGTGATGTTCCTCATATCACACAGTCCTAATTTGCACAACAGCTAAACTGCAATGGCATGATGTCGATTTACAAATGTAACTTCGAACATGACGCAATTAACTATTACTATACCACACTTCTTCTTCAGGGAACTAAATCATGCTTTGCTCCAGACAAATAGTGATTATGTAATCTGTCCATTTGCCAATATACAATTAAATGTTATTTTCAAAACTGTTTAACTAATAATACCAACAAAAAGGAACATTTAATAACTCTTCTATGAGAAAATGTATTGACTCCCTTTGTAATGGTAAAACAAAACCAAATTTGGATCAGTAATAAAGAAAGCAATAAAAGAATAAGTCAAAAGTGGATACAGTTCAAAAGACAGTTGAGTCAAAATGTGAAATTCAATTCATTCATGAGAGAGAATAGGTATTATTCAGAAAGAATGTTTGTCCCTCAGCTACAAGTCACTTTTCAGATTCCTTCTCGTGTAAAATTGAAATAAAAATACATGAACACATGTATATATGGAACACTTTAACATGTATCTTCAAACACAAATCAAACAGCACTTTAGTCATTTGTTCGTCATTTCATCAAAGTATGAAAGACTTATCATATTACATCTCTAAAGCAGATCATTTACAAATAATTGGAAACTGGTTTTATCTATGATGGACAATTATTGTAGTTCTTTAGAATTTTTATTAACCAGAAAAAGCAACAAATTCACAGGGAAAATAATACTTAAAGGCAGTTCTATTCTGCTCGTAAACAGCTGCAGTTGGCGCAAAGCTTACTGGCGAACAGGCACAAAGGCTAAACTATTCTGAAAATAAACCCAGATTAGTCAATTGTGTTAAATGTTTTTGACTGAAACACTCTCCAAATTTATGCCTAAAAGACATCTGACTGAATGGCAAAGTTCTGTCCAAATTACTAATCTGGAGCCACTACATTTCTCTCTCAGAAACCTTAAATTGAAGTATAATGTATGTCTTTACAAATCAGCCTATCCCATCTTCTATTTGTACATGTCAAATCCACAACAACAACACAAGGTAAAAGTATGCCCTAAAAGAAGAGAAAAGGATCAGAGCATTCATAATAGTAATTGGACAAACAGACCATCGAAGTCAGAATGGTAAATTGCAGTTTAGTTAAAGCGAAACACTCCAGTTAAACAAACTCACATGCCTCTACTTCAGCACACAGCTCTCACCCTGGAGCCTCTCCAGTCACATGCTCCACAAGAGACCGAGAACATGTCTGGGACTGTAACCTTTGCAAATACCATGAATTTGCTGGGTCTTGACTGATTCAATTACAGAATACATGAGGAGACATATTACTCTTGAAATCTGACAGTTGTCTTACTGGCCAAACACATCAGAGTGGCTGAGAGTGGGTGTCTAGACAGACTTCAGGATAAAGACACAGAGTATGAATATTATCAACTCTACTCATCAGATTTGTTTTAAATCTAAATTCTCCTTAATAATTCCAAAATCGTAAAGGAAGAAAAGAGTGAAAAGTAGTCATTGGTTGAATAGAATAAGGTCAGGGCTAGGACACATGGCATATGTCAAATGAATTAAGAAACCTCTAGATTCTTTTTAAAATATATTTTAGACTAATGTGCATATTTAGTAGTGTGAAAGATTTTTTGAGCACCCCTAAAATTTTACATAATCTCAAACATTAATGTGAAATATTTTAATAACATTTTTTCTTGCATTTCAGAAGGTGTGACTGTACCTCACAGAGACAGAAAAACATGCAGGGTTATTATTATTATTTTTTGATATTTGTTAATAATAAAAAAAATAACAAAAGTAAATTCTTGACACTTTCAATATGTCATGTCCTGGATTTGTTTCATTATTTACTAAAACATCCAGTTTTGACCTTGATACAACAGTGCACATACAGAAGGGAGCATGTAGGTTTGGAGAATGGAATAACACAGGTTAGAATTCAAACTTCAGAGCTTTATACACATATCTATTGAATTGATCTTTTTTTCTGCTCCACTTTTTCTTACACTTGCAGGGAACAATTGTAACACAACAACAATTTCCCCTAGAGTTAAAAAAAAAAAAAGTATTCTGGCAAAAAAAATGCAGTTTACAGGAAGATAATGTGATGGTCAAGCATTGCACGACCTCATCACTGACAGACTGCAGATCAGTTCCTCTCTCTCTATGATCCCCAGTGTTGGTGATTACAATAAAAATGGACCAGTACACTGAGTTAGCTTCACAGTAAACACACTGGTTTATGTTTCTTCTGCAGTTGTAACATTCCCTGATTTCCCTTCAGTATCAAATGGGTTGTTCTCTAGTCTGAAGCAGTCTCGACTAACTTGTCCTGCACACATAGCTGAACTGGGTCGGGTCTTGGCAGGAGAGGTGTGTGAAAACCGCATTAAACCGTGCAGGGTGAGCAGTGAAACCTCTGCACTGCTCTGAACTAAACCACTCATAACATCACACAGAAGAGGCTTAATGCACATGACAGTGGCTAACCTTTTAAGCTTTTATGAACATCCCCACAAATATTCGAGAAGAGCACATTTAAGACAGCTATTATCAGGTATAAAATTAACGCAGAACCCGTTTTGGTGCAAAATAACTCAAGGGATTATCGATGTAGACAGGGAAGGACGCCAAACGTCAGCTAGCTTGTATCCTGTATTGGCTAATAATGCTAAAAAGGAAGCAGAGCTAGTTAGTTAAAAGCACACTGGGATGTCACAGTTGTCAGTATCTGCAGGAAATGTCTAGAAATGATAGCAGGTAGGTATGCTAATGTTACATTCGTCTGAGTGTTAGCAAGTTAGAGCCGAGCCGAAGCACGTACGGGCCTGGCGCTACTTCCGACCAAAAAAAGTCCGGACGCCTTCTCAGACAATACGCAAAAGCTCGCGCACGAGCTAAGAAGAAGAAGGATAATAGAGCCCTGGTATATTCAGCATAGAGTTATGTGGTTTATGTGAGGTTCAGGTACCTGTTATGATCATGCGGGACTCCTCATTTCTGCTGTGTCGGAGTGTCTGCTGATTTGTAAACAGTAGCGGATCAGGCGGAAGTGGTGAGACCCAGCTGACTCGTCACGTGACCGGCGAACGGTATGCAGGTAGTGTCATTACTAACCTACGCAATGAGGATTATTTCGAAGTATTGGGCATTTTGTCAACATTTCCTTTTTCTGTAATCACACGTTTGATGAAATAATGATCGGCCCTTCCACGTCTTAGTAAAACAAAGTAATAGATAAAATTCAATTCAATTCAATTTTAATTATAAAGCCCCAAATCACAACAAAGTCGTCTCACGGGGCTTTGCAGAAACACAATCAACTACAGAGATATATGAAAAGTCCCAAGCATCCCCTGTCCTTAGACTCTCCTTCTCGACAAGAAAACACTTAAAAACCCAGTGGGAAAAAGAAGGAAAAATGAAAAAGGATAAAATGTAATTAGTAATTTAAAGAAAGATATGCTGATGTGACATTTATAACCATATCTATCAAATGCATCTGGTAATCAAATATGTTTAATAACGTTTGAACCACTAAGTCTATTAATTAATCATTTTAAGTAAGATGCATGTTCTCAAATTGTCACTGACATCAGTCTGTAGAGAACATGGGAACACTGTCACATAACATCAATAGAATTCATGGAGACTGATGCTTTTTATGTTCAGTTATTGATGTACACGTTTTCTTTGTTTTTTTTTTGCTGTTCGTTTTTATTTTTCTATAATAATCTTTGAATATACTGTTAACATCTACATGATGAGTAAATTAAATCTAGAGAAATACCTGATGTTTGCTGAAAAGAGCAAGATGGATGATAACAAACAAAAATGCCGAGAGTCAGACCACTGCGTAAAATCTTTACCATCACATCCTAAAGATTCTCTATGGACTACAGGTCTGGTATCTGTGGAGGTCAATCCATGTGTGAAAATGAGGTCTCATGCTCCTGAACCACCCTTCCATAATTTGAATCAGATGAATCCTGGTATTGTCATCTTGGAATGTGTCTGTACCATCAGGGGGAAAACATCCACTACAGGTCAGACCTGGTCATTCAGTATATTCAGGTTCAGCTGACATCATGTTATAGGCACATAATGTTGTTGAATCTAGACCAGACCAACTGAATCAGCCTCAAATCATAACACTTGCCCCACACGTTTGTACTGTTTGTGCAAGGCATGATGGGTAATCCCTTCATCCACCTTTCTTCTCATCCTGTTGAACCCATCACTCATCACTTTTCTTACTTTTCAGATTACATATTTTAATGTATCTTCAAATGTGTTGATTTTTAAGGTCTGCAATAAACTAAATGGTGACGATTAAATTCCTCCCAAATCAGCTCTTTACAACACTCTTGGGTTGCTATTAAAATGTATTGACACATAGCCGAAAAAGTTTTTCATAGCTCATGTCAACAAATGATGCTTTTCCAGGATATGATGCATTAATGTAGACTAAACAGCACTACAGTATACAGAAAAGCTAAATGATCGCAACTTAAACATGTACAGCAATAAAAACAGTCAAATCCTTTTCAACGCTCAGCAAAATCCATATGTTTGACAATTACATCTGAAAAATGTAACTAAATGATGTAAAATGTTGTAAAGGTTTATTGTTGTTAACCAATAGAGACCCAGTGGTACTTCTGTGGCTCTTCTTAAATGGATTTCTGTTTTGAAAATGATTTACCATCATCTAGCCTGAAGCACTTGTTTTGTTTTTTGTCCCTTTGTTCAGTGTAATTCATATATTTTCCTGTAAGTAAGTCACTGATCATGTAGATGTTCATAAAAGCTCAGAATAAATTTAAATTTTATAATATAAAATTTTAGAAATAATTTTGATAAAGTGACTTTTTCAGCAAAATTATCACCAACTAAACATTAAAAACAAGTGTCTTCATTCACTGTCATTAATTTAACTCCATGGGTTTGACTTAATGTTGTAGAAGATGATGGTGTTTCTATGTTCACTATTGAGCCTTTGAACATCCAAATGAGTCACATCTGATGACCATTAAAAGATAAATAATTGTATTTTACACCAATTATTATCAGGATCTGCTTTTGGGTAATGGTGTGTGTTTGGGTCTTTTGGGTTAAATTACACTTATATGCATCAAAAGCCAAATGAAATGTAATAAAAATGCCCAAAAAAATAAACACAAACAAGAAAATGAGAAAGAATATTGATATCAAGACGCAGGCCCTTTAATGTTGATCTTGTGAAGTGTTAAAGCACAAGGCACAGGAGCACACCACAGAGGAGGAACGAAATATGCCATGAATAAGCAAGGACACTGGAGGGGCTGAGCAACATGAGGGTTAATTAAGACACTTTTATAGAGACTTAATTACAGCAATTTCAGAGGTCAGAGAAGTCAAGTTTGTCTGTGGAAGGCTTTTAACAAACAGCCTCATTACAACTCTTTTCAACACAAGATGCAAAAAACCAAACTAAGCCAAAGCAGCGTGACGGTCCTGATGGGAAAAAACTGTTTGGAAAAATATAGAGGTGGTGACATTAAACATCATTAATGAGAAAAATGTGTGTACTTGCAGATGTGTATGCTTGTGTGTTTGTGTAGTTTTGGGAATGAACACAAAGCAGTCATAATCATCAGCATTATCATCATCATCATCATCATCATCATCATCATCATCATCATCATCATAGGCATGGCATTTCAACAGCACCATTATCATCATTATTATAGCTAATATTACTGATGATGAGGCTTCGTGGCCTCTTGTTGGCCCTGAATAAGGTATCGTCATGGAAACAGATGGCAGAAAAGAGCACAGTTTTATTGAATTACTCTATAAAATTCTGACCAAATGGAGCTTAAATGTTCCACTGTAGAAGCAGCAATGTGAAAAAGTCTTACAAAAGGAGCAGAGGAAGACAGAGAAAAGACAAATGAAAACAGTACTTTCATATAAATAAAAGAAGAAAAGCAATGCGAGGGGCACGTGATCTATGGAGATATGCAGGACGACTGGTACTGAGAGCACAGAAAGATACTGTCTGATGGCCGGACACAATGACAACAATTCACCAACACGGACATCCATATGTAAGAGGAAATCATTGATGCTAAATCTATGAAACTAGTAGAGACAGTAGAAGGCAGAACCATTGATTAAATCTTTAATGGGTCTTTAACAGCAGGCTTCTGCTTGTCTAAAAATAGTGGTCTGATAAATGAGCTTCATCTCTTTTCTGTTTTACTTCTCATTGTTTCAAAGAGTCTCTTGCAGATGAATTGAACAGATATAACGTAAATTTAATTCCACACACTGCTTGTTCTGTATTCCAAGTGTTATGGTGATATCACTCAGAATGTGGTTGAAGAGTTAAGAAAGAAAGAAAGAAAGAAAGAATTAATGATAGAAAGAAAGAAAGAAAGAAAGAAAGAAAGAAAGAAAGAAAGAAAGAAAGAAAGAATGAAAGAAAGAAAGAATGAATGATAGAAAGAAAGAAAGAATGAATGAATGATAGAAAGAAAGAATCCTAAAAAGAAAGAAAAAAGAAAGAAAGAAAGAATGATAGAAAGAAAGAAAGAATAAACGATAGACACAAAGAAAGAAAGAATGATAGAAAGAAAGAAAGAATGAATGAATGATAGAAAGAAAGAATCATAAAAAAAAGAAAAAAGAAAGAATGAATGATAGAAAGAAAGAAAGAAAGAAAGAAAGAAAGAAAGAAAGAATTAACGATAGACACAAAGAAAGAAAGAAAGTGTTAGATTCTTGTTAGAATCTGGTTCGTTTTGAAAGCCCTGAGTTGGGTCCTGCTTGAGGAATAAATTGAAGCGAGCCAATGAAGAAGATCTGGATCATAAAGGTCTCAGGTTCTTGTGGTTTATTGCCATCACATGTAAAATATACAACTGATCAGCGTTGATCCTCAGCCAAAAGGCCAATGTCCCTTTGTTTATTCTAAACTAAAAGTATTATGTTCTTCCAAAGTCCTTCTCGCCACCCACAGGTGGAGCTTCAGTTACTCCTGTTTGTGGTCAGTTCCAATTGGTTCCCTCTTCACTCACTTGTGTCTTGGTTTGCGTCAAGCTCTCAGTTGTATTTGTTTACATTTTACCCCAAAAGCATTTTCTGAGTCTGGCTCCTGGATCTGTTATAAACTATTTTATCTTATTATTTTGCTATGTGGCCTTTCTGCAGGAATGAAGCCATAGACTGATGTCTTGCTCTACTAGACTGACTGCGTGAGATATCTTATGAAAGAAAGAAAGAAAGAAAGAAAGAAAGAAAGAAAGAAAGAAAGAAAGAAAGAAAGAAAGAAAGAAAGAAAGGAAGGAAGGAAGGAAGAAGGAGAGAAAGAAAGAAAGAAAGAAAGAAAGGAGAGAAAGAAAGAAAGAAAGAAAGAAAGAAAGGAAGGAAGGAAGAAAGAAGGAGAGAAAGAAAGAAAGAAAGGAATAAAGAAAGAAAGAAAGAAAGAAAGAAAGAAAGAAAGAAAGAAAGAAAGAAAGAAAGAAAGAAAGAAAGAAAGAAAGAAAGAAAGGAAGGAAGGAAGAAAGGAGAGAAAGAAACAAAGAAAGAAACAAAGAAAGGAGAGAAAGAAAGGAATAAAGAAAGAAAGAAAGAAAGAAAGAAAGAAAGAAAGGAAGAAAGAAAGAAAGAAAGGAAGAAAGGAAGAAAGAAAGACAGAAAGAAAGAAAGAAAGAAAGAAAGACAGAAAGAAAGAAAGAACACCTCTGTGTGTCTCTAAGCAGAAATAGCACAATGCCATCCCAGCGAGCTCAGCTGATCACATGTGGTTTGAAACCTGCTGTTGAAAAACATCACATGACTCAGGTTGTATCAATGGAAATAGATTCATTAAGCATGTATGTTTTTGTCCATAACTGTATGACAACCAGATGTTTCGAGGGTTACACCCACAACACTTTATTAATGCTTCATCATATCTAAAGATAATTTTTTTTAATGGTGATTTCATATATCAGATTATAAAGTAAATGTGCTCCAAAAATGGCAAATAGACTAATTGAATCCAACTATGTATACAATTTAGGGTTCCTGTAAATTGAAGATGGAATGTTATGGTGGTCAGTAATTCTATAACTTTATCATACTCAAACCACAAAAGGAAAATTTAAACTTTAAATGGAATCTTAATTTCTCTGCCTTTGCTTTCGACACTATTGCCTTGCATGAACAATTCAACCAACAGACGTGTGTAACGTGCAGTTTTTTTCTTTTTTTGAGAAAAGGTTTACAAATGCATGCATCAATAAAAAAAAATCCTATATCTAAATAATGCTTTCAGTAGGTTTTAACTAAAATGATACTGCGAATGAAGCCAAGAAGTACAAAAAAGGACATACTTTTAGATTTCCATGTTATTTTGTACACACTCATCACTTTTTTTTAATCCATGCAGTAAAAGAAAATGCACTGACTACAGTGTAATGGATAAAAGACTTCATTCAAAATGTTAACTAGTATTAATTCATCCAATGTTTTAAAATAATTTCACTTCTCGTCATATAATGTCATCATGTCAACAAACATAATGTGATCAACTTTAATCATTTGAGTGTAACACAAATAGAATAAACCTGACATTTTACACACTATGACAATCACAGACAATATATGGAAGAATAACAGTGAACAGTCTGCTTTTAGAATCTGATTTAAAACTCAACAAATTCATTAAAGATATTAAATACAGAAACAATGGGCAAAAAAAAAAACAGAAAAACAACAACATACTGGCAGTGCCACTTTCTGCAAGGCATTTCTGGCATCAACATATCTGAAATTATAGATGAACTACAAAGATATGTAACTGAGGCTCTTTGTATTAGGCCCCATTCATCCAGACATTTGTGTGTCTACTCACAGAAATCAAGTACTAATATTATCTTTACATAAAATCACAGTTATTTTCTGTCTCAAGTCCATTAAGAACGTTGAAGTTTAAGTACAAAGAAGGTCTTCACTTCTGAATGTTTCTGCAGTATTGCAAGTCTGGTCTTTCAACAGCATTAAGGGACAAATATCAATAGTAACATACTATCACAGTATGTAATATGATTGAGCTGGATGTGGATCGAGCATGCCGGTTTTTCTAGAAATCCCTCTGGTGCATTAGCTGGAGCTCTCCTGCTCTTCCTTCAGAGGTTGAAAGGTTTGAGTCCCAACATCCAACTCCTTTAAAAGGATCATTTCACTTGTGTCATCCTTCTGGAT